>JARJPP010000411.1:0-35784 GCA_030782485.1 Beauveria brongniartii
TATATAAAAGTTATATATCTAAGCTATTTTATATATATTTTTAAATAATTATAATACTTTTCTCTATTTTATTATATAAGATTCTATTTTAGTGTAGCTACACCAAAAATGGTGGCCCAAATGTGGGTGTGGCCCGCAAGTGGGTGGTCGACGTTAACGAGTCGGCCATTGCGAATAGTCTTTCGATACTTTAACAATTAAATCGGACAGAAATCAAGCACTCAGCCGAGCAAGGTCTTGTCTTTTGCCACTAGTAAGAAGCAGACTCCGAACATGTGAGATTGTTTGTAAGTGAGAACATGCACACTGTGTGGGCGCTAGCAATTTTTGTGATGGATTCGTCCCAGGTGCCTTCATCTTGGCCAACGGTTTTTTGCCCACCCCACCAACACGTCGCGGCGTTTGAACGGAAGCTGCGGAGGTCACAGTGCATCATGGTTCCGACGCACAAGATTCGAAACGCAAATTCGTATGGGATTATTGAATTATATTTACACCATCATTAACAGCAATATACGGCAATGCTGCCCGCCAACGCCTGCTCCGAAACAAGTCGCTCAAAGTTCACAAGAAGCAGCACCTTGCTCCTTCGAAACATTGTGCATGCAGAAACATGGTCTATCCAACGAGAGAAAACTAGCCTCCCCGTCGACCGCCACGCTTCTGGCCCGTGTTTCGTGACCACGATCCGGCTGTCCGCTTGAACGGTCCAAATCCAAGTGATACAGGCGGTGTCCCTGGTAGCTTTGATTTGCTGCTCCCTGCTGCATCGAAACCTAAACGCGCCCACCCCCGTGGCTGTTTCTCTGGCACAGCCTCCACCTCCTCGTCATCACTCCCTACCGCAGGATCCGGTAGGAGGCTCATCGTCTGTCGGCCCTTGAGCATCGCTGCCTGCAGTGCCGCCCATGATTCTACTTGTCCATTAGCCGCCTCTTCCACACAATTGCACTCATCGCCTGCCGGGCAATACTCTTCGCCGGCAGCATGCCATTCTCCCAGGCAGTCTTCGTGGCTCGCGCAACCGCACGCAAGACAGGTTGGGAACAGGGCGTCGACTGGCTCTGTGCAGTATACGCAGAGAAGTTTGTCTTGGCGTTGCTGACATCTATCGCAAGTTCCAACAGCGCCGCCAACCCGGGGGTCAGAGGTTATGTACTGCAGTGGCTCTAGCTGTGTCTCGTGGACACGGCAAACGCCGATGATGTCCAGGCCGCGGCCTGAAGCCAGGAGAGCCTGCAGATTATCCTGTTTTCCCATCACAAGAGGTGATGACTTGCCTGGCAACATACTGCTGCCATTGCCGCTGAACTGACTGTCTCCAAGTCCATTTGGCGATCCATCATCTTTCAGAATGTTGAACTTCATCACCTCGAGGCGAGCTAATGGTTGCTCCCACATCTGCAACAGCTCCGCATAAGCGTATCTGTAGTTAGTATGCAGGTCTGACAGCCTCGTGTCAAGTAGTGGATGCGACATCCACCCATCGTCGTCAAATATGCTCTGGTCCTCCAGAATTACTGCGACATGGGTAGGAACCAAAGCTGTCAGGTCCTCTTTTTGAGTATCGTCGTCCGACATAGATGTCCTCCCGCCGCCGGAGCCAATCACGGCTGTGGTTCCTCCAGCACCGCTACTTCCCGTGCGGGGTGCAATGCTGTTTAGTATCATTTCTGCTGGACTAGACTTCTTCTTTCCTTGTGAAGGTGGCGATGAAGATGTCGCTGTTCCAGTAAATGAGCGGGGCAGATTGGCAGCAAATGCTGACGCAAATCCGGCGTTGCCTTTTTGTTGGATTGGCCGCGAATTCGGAGACCTGGAGAGCATTGCTCCAGCTTCTTGGTCGCTCAAAAACACTTTGTTCTTTGGCGGCGGTGTTTCACCACACGAAAACGAGTTCGGCCCTGTCTCGGCATTCCAAATACCATCGTCTGATGCTTGTGATCTAGCATAGTTGACCGGAGTATGTAGTGTCCCAGGTGTTGTTATGGCAGAGTTGGTAAAGCTCCTACTGTAGATATTCCATGACGTAGCATCTGCGGGGAAGTAGTCCAAAGAATAAGATGGTGCTTTCAACGGCAACGGTGTCTCTTGCTTCGGTAGGTTTGATTCAGCATACGCAACGCCGTCGTTCGTCGACGCCTCGCTAAAAATGCACGCAAGCATAGCTAGCATCTGAATATCAGCCATGCTCTCAAAATGATCAAACAGATCGGCAATGAGATCCTTGGCCAAGGGATGCTGGCCCCATCTCACTCTACCGAAAAGAGCGTTGTCATGCGACCACGCATCTGCAGATGCATTCTTATCAATATAGCCGACTCGTGAAACAACATCTCGCGCGATGACTAGGATCGAGTCGCATTTTGCGTTGCCTTTCAAGACTTCTAGTGGTATACCCTTGTGTAGAAGGAGAGCCAGATACAGCCAGATGTTTGAAAGATCAGAAAAGCCGAATTTCTCGGCAACGCGCGCATTGTGATTGCAAACATCTGCCCCGTCTCCAAAAATAGCATATTCCTCAGCGAATTCTCTTTTTGCAGGCAAATCTGCACGCAGATCATGGATTGAGATGATGTTACGTGCCTTGAAAATGCGGCGCCGGCTTGTTCCAGTGCCGGTAGCCGTTCCAATGCCAGTGCCTGTTCCAGTGCCAGTGCCAGCGCCACTAGATCTCACCGAACGGTCTTCACTCCATGCCTTTTTTGGCTGGCGACTCGGACGATACCACATATTCATATTATGGATAGAAGTAGATTCTGAGTCGCTGGAAGAGGATCCGGAGGATGACCGATCTGAATCAGAGTCTGCTGACTGATCATCAGTAGCAGACGCTTCCTCGACATTGTCCCGCTGGCGCGGACTCTGGTCATACGACAGACGCCCAAAGCCAGCAAAGAACGGCTCATTTCTTGGTCTGTCTTTGACGGGTTCTCCGGTAGACGAGAACAATGCTCGGAATTTCTCTTCCTTGGTAGGAAAAAAGCAAATGAGCTTACCATCGTTAGAGAACCGTGCGCCACATGTGCGAGGAGGCGGAGGCATTATTGCACGACCATGCGGAGCAATTGTCGTATCAACTTCGCCGGCGTGGGGAAGCTCTTGCGACATTGACGCCGACCCGGCGGCTGCCGGATCCTCATCCTCACTCGAACTGTCATCTGCCAGGCCATCCATGTCATCGTCCAGATCACGCACATTTTTAAAGAACGTGGTGCTTGTTTCCAGGTCCACTTCGCCGAGAAGATACGTAAATGCGACTTCAAGACAGTTTTGCTTCCGCAGCAAGAACTGATTCGCCAGTTTGTGTATTTCGCGATGCAATCTCTTGTGTGTCTCTTCTGGCATGAATGAAGACTTTTCAATGGTGAATTTGGGCGCCTTGTGTTTTGGATATCCTGTGGGAACAGCAATTTGGATTTGGATGAAAATGGAGTCACCGTCGATGCCCCACGGGCCTGTCAAGGATGCATTGAATGTCAAGCTGTCCATATCGATGTTGTCCCATTTGACCTTGGGAATTTGTGTGCTGACGCGTAGCAGCTCTTCTTGGATGGTATCAGGTCCACCCCACTGGTCCTCTGGAAAGCTATGAGACATGATGCCGTCTTTGGACTGTAGCCGACGAAGGTTATCTGTCGAAGCCTTGCGCTTGTTCATCGTTATGCCCTTCATCCACCCAATCGCTGATTGACTGTCTGTGGACTTTTTGTTTGAAAACACCTTGGCTTTCATCGCAGGACCCCGCCAAACAGGCCGCGAGTGGCGGTGAAAGGGTATACCTACTCGAGAGCCGGCGTTGACGCTACTTCTTTGCTGAGGATTTCCAGTTATCCTTTGATCACTCATTGTTCCAGTTATGCGCTCCTTGTTCGGTGCATCATCTACCGCTCGGAACGTCCTATAGCTCGCGCCTTTCCGAGTAATTTTGAGACCCTTCCTTGCAGGTCCCCCCTTTTCATGATTGACTGAGCGAAATGTGGAATTGTCGATACAGTGTAATCGAAGCTCGTTATCTGTTCCCCACGATACTAATTGGAACTCGCGCTCGTCCATACCTGCTTCCGAAACGCCACCACGGCTTCTCCACAGGAACTCTTTGGCTTTGTGGTCTCCGTGGCCAGGGAAGATAGCCACAGGCGCAGGCGAAGTGTCGATTGGAGAGTCGTCCGACCAGAGGCGATCGTATAAAAAGAGATCACCTGGCTCATTTTGGGGCATGGCCAGAATACCCCAGCCAAAGGGAGTGTGTCGCGCTCGCCATACAGGATAATCCGTTCGGATGATGTGTTCCGGATCGTCTCCCCCAGTTTCATAGTCCCAAAATTTGATGCTTTTATCCAAAGAGCAAGTGACAATTCCGGTAGCTCTCGTCCGGTTCCAGTCGATACCGTAGATCTTGGATGTGTGTGCAGTGATAGAGCGTAGGGGCTTCGACGCCTTTCGCTCATCCCATATATGGAGCCATCGGTCGTGCGCTGACGCGACGATGTGGGAGTCTTGTCTGTTATATTTGACCTGAGTCGCGCCGGCGAACCAATCATAGAATGTGAGAACCGGTTGGCGAGGCCGTCGCAGATCCCATGTATGAACTGAGCCGTCGACTGAGCAAGTCGCAAGAAGATCGGGGTGGTGTGCAGAAAAGTTGACGTCGGTGATGGCTCGGCTATGTCCCTGAAGAGAATGTTCGATCGGACCGGAGCTTGAGTCCTCCCTCATGTTGAGATTCCATACAAGGGCCCGATGGTTGGCTGTAGAGACGACCCAGTAATCTCGTGCCGCGAAAGGCGACCATTGCACGTCCACGACGAGCCATGGCATTCCAGGACTGCGGAGTCGACGAGGCGGATTGTATGGAGAGTCCAGATCAATTATTGCAAGGCCATCGGGGCTAAACAAGTTAGCGAAGGTGCAATCTAGCGCGTAGTCAACCACTCACGATGCTAGAGCAATGTCTCGACCGGACGGTGAGATGGTCGCCGAGCCTACGAGGCCGTCCACATGGATTGTGCCATCTGCTTCGAAACTCTCACTATCGAAGGCAGACTTGATGATCCTCCCCTTCTTCGCTTCATCGACTGTTTTGTCGTGGGCAGGCATATTGTCGCGTGGGCGCTATCGACATGACGCCGATGGCTCAAATCTGGCGCTCTCAGATAGCGATATTCCTATGCCATGGCAGGCGCCCTGCCCAGCTTAACGAACGGCCGGTACGATCTAGAATAGCGAGATCCGGTCGACTTAATTGACGCGCGACGCTTTGTCGTAATTTCGGCTGCTAACGTCAAATGGCAGCTGGGAACATCGAAGCAAGATATTAAATAGCTTGGTATTAGTTGGAGCTAGTGACGATTGGTGTGGCGCATGGGAGCATGTTGAGCCACAGTTGCTGAAAGGCACAGAGATAAGTTGTGGCGTCGTTGTGAGCGCCAATAACTGTTTCCCCTTGAAAGACCAAAAAGCCTTTTTTGGGGTTTTTCGTTCTTTTTGACGTGAGCAATGAACACGATAATTAACATTTTTTTTTCAATATGATCGTTTTCAACGCCTGAGCTCCCATCAGCTGTAAATTGACGATCTCGTGGCTAAAATACAGCTGTTTTGGCCCTATGTTTCTGTCGTGAGGATCTGATGGAAGAAATGGATAGAACAGTCGCCAACCAGTCCGAGATTTCTTTGTGTCAGATTTTGCTTCATTCCCAAAGTCTGACCACCGTAATCCGGTAGCGCGACGTTCTAGAAGGGCCAGGGATAATTTTGAGGTAAATCACTGTAGATTGCAAACTTGGCATATGCATGGCTTGCATCCTGGAACTAGCCGAATAAGTTGGACAAAGAGATAATAAGGGGCAGTATCAAACCTTCTAGTATTTCAAGACATTGTCAAGTCACAATGTGTCTGGAGCAGACGACGCATTGTCTCTGTTTCCGCATTGAGTCGGAATGCGAGGAGCTGAAAGCCCAATTGCAACAAGAGAGGCATGGGCAAGGCTTAGCGTGGAATTGGGAGAAAATGTTGCTGCTGAGAAGAAAGCGCCAGGACGAAAATAGAAATAGACCAGGAAATTGGCACGCCGTCTTGGCTGATCTGAATCAGCTTTGAGAGGCCATTGTGAGCTGAGAGCCCTAATATTGCTCTCGGCGCAAGGCCCTTGCTTTGCTCGTGGCTTACACGTAAAACAGTTTTAACCAACTGACGGGCCACTCCTGGAGACACTGATGTTCTCTCTCTCCTTTACTCCTTGATGTAGAGGAAGTTTTATTGAGTTCTTGTACCGTCTCATCATTCGTTAGCCAAATTCACCATGCGATTCTTTACTTTCGCTGCTCTTGGAGTGGCCAACGCTATCGGCGCACTTGCTCTCGAGTCGCTTTCCGATTCTGTAAAAGACTTTCCTCAGTGCTCCTACTCTGCTTTCAAGAACGCTCTCGAAAAGGAGGGCTGCGATGTCAAGAGCATTGGAGCGGGAACGTTTGATTGCTTGTGCAAGCATGTGGCTAGCATCATCGTCACCATGACTTCATCTAAAATTGACGCCAATTGCCAGGCCAGTATGTTTTTGATATCATCAATTCATTACCATACTGAACAACGCCATTCCTAACCGACTCATAGATTGGGGGACTGCCTTGACTGGAGTGTGCATACAATGGGGACTGGCTAGTTCCACTGCGAGTGACTTTCCTGAAGCCACCAAGGCACTCGCATCCGAGCTTGGTGCGGCTGCTGATGCTGGCCCAACTAGTACTGGATCTGCTGCTAGCAGCGGTTCAACCGCAGGCGCAGCTTCCACATCTTCTTCCAAGGGACCTGCTGCTGTCGCTACCCCAGTGATGGGGCTTCTTGGTGCGGCTGCTCTGGCGGGTATTCTGGTTTGAGAGACAAGACTTGGCGAGTGAATACGTAGATGAATCGCGCCACAGTACGTGAAAGTGAAATTCATGATCGGGTTTTCTGTCATGAAGTGCTCATTGTGAGATGAAATAATTCTCTGCCCTCTTTCATGCCCCCCCCCCCAGGCTGTCAGACAACGTCGCGCGTGATACCGCCCTCAACTTTTGAATACTAAAAGATGAACGTGTTAAGAATAGACCAGTTCAAGAAATGCTGATAAAATTTGCGATTCGGGTTCTTATCGTATTCGGGTTCGATCGATGGCATGAAATCGTGACTCCACCACCAATGCGACCGGAAATCTCCCAGCCGCATCGTCTGAGCATCCCTGAGCCGCAACGACAACTCCACCTGCAGTTCGACAACTTGCACCTTTATTTTAAAGGTGCACATCCTGCAACACGCGCAATACGCGTATAGCTGAGATTTAGTGGAGGCCCCGTACGGATTTCAAGATTTGAACCATATCATAGTTCACGTACTTATATCCCTGGATATCATCCCTCCTCCCCTAAAAGCCTGTGTGTCCTTCATCCTCGCATCTGAAAAGGGGCAGCGACACCACCATGACACCCAACGCCAAGAAAATCGAGTACGAATTCGGCGGACCGTAAGTCTAAACCCCAACCACTGCTATGCACAAGGTACTGACACATTAAAAGGCTGGGTGCCGCTGCAATTGTATTTGGCCTGCTGGTGCTTGTGTACGCCTTCTTCTTTGCCTGCAATGACCTATCTGGCTGCCCCGCGCCAGGGTTGCTCAACCCCCGCCATCTCACTTGGGATGCGCTCAAGGGCCAGATTCCGTGGCCCGAGAACGGCTTTTGTGGATTTATCACTCTGGAAGCTGCTGGTTGGACCTTTGCCTACTATCTCCTAAGTCTGGTTTTGTTTCGCGTACTGCCTTCGCAGAAGGTGCTCGGCGCGAAACTAAGCGAATCTGGCCGCCCTTTGGATTATAGCTTTAACGGTATGGACTGATTTGCTCTTGTTGATGCTGCTAGTATACTAACTGAAATTCTTGAAGCCTTCTCTTCTACCCTGGTACAGGTCGCCGCGTGTGCGGTGGGCACCTACGTCTGGGGTGCCGACTTTGTTGTCTGGCGATGGATTGATGAGAACTATTTGCAGCTGCTAACTGCCAATATTATTCTGTCCTTGGCAATTTCCATCTACGTCTATGCTGCCAGTTTCAGCGTGAAACCTGGCAACAGTCAGCTTCGCGAGCTGGCCAAGGGTGGCCACACTGGAAACCTCATTTACGACTTCTACATCGGCCGCGAGTTGAACCCACGCATCACACTGCCCATCTTTGGCGAAATAGACATCAAGACTTGGCTCGAGATGCGTCCAGGTCTAACCGGATGGCTGCTACTTGACCTTGCCTTTATGGCCAAGCAGTACCGCAACTACGGCTACATCACAGACAGCATGGTTTTTGTGACTGCTATCCAGGGCTACTATGTGCTTGAAGGCCAGTATGCAGAGGCTGGTATACTTAGCATGATGGACATCATCACTGATGGGCTGGGCTTCATGCTTACATTTGGCGACATCGTGTGGGTGCCGTTTATTTACTCGATGCAGTGCCGCTATCTGGCTGTTTATCCCACGCAACTCGGCTGGCCAGGTCTGGTTGCACTCAGCAGTGTTTTTGCTATTGGGCTCTATATCTTCCGCGCGTCTAACACGCAAAAGGCCGTCTTTCGCAAGACACCTGAACACCCTAGTGTGGCTGGTCTGTCTTACCTGCAGACGAAGCGTGGCACCCGCCTTTTGACTTCTGGATGGTGGGGAGTATCGCGTCATATCAACTACTTTGGCGACTGGATGCAGTCTCTGCCATTCAGCTTGGCTGCAGGCCTGGCTGGATACGTGATTCTGCCTTCTGGCGCCCTGGCTGCCGCAGATGTCCTGGGTTATAGAATGCTCGATGGCACCGAGGTTGTACAGAGTGTGGCTAAGGGATGGGGCGTCATATTTACCACATTCCACGCTCTGTATTTTGCTGTTCTCCTGATCCATCGCGAGGGCAGAGATGATGCAAATTGTGCTGAAAAGTACGGCGCTGATTGGGAGAAATACAAGTCGGTGGTGCGATGGAAGATTCTTCCCGGTATCTACTGAATGGGCTCATATCACTCACTCATCTGGAAGTTCCCCTCCAATTCGAGCGCAGTTCAAGCACTGTTCGAAGTTCCAAAGAGTTTTTGCTTTGCGCTGGCTGCCAGCAGGCAGATCAAGCATTGCATGAGCTTAGGTGACCAAGCCGACACAAAAGGAGAATAAATAGTATCTATCGATGTGGAAATGAAGTCGTTCTTTACTTGATGTTATATAACACTTATTAACCTAATTTTACATTGTTTTCCATTGTCTAGTAATGCAACAAGCTTTCTCCATGGATTCAAACGCGAATACTCACGGAGAGTTATTGCCGAAGTTTGTGGTGTAATCCAGCCGTGGCGTTCCTACCAAGTTACCAGCCACCTTGGTAATTCCGTTAAGTGATTTTGAGTGAAGATTTCCAGCCATTTTCAAGGAATGCTTCAGCTCAAAACACGCAAGAAGTCTAATTCTAGTGCTAAGCGTGGCTTTGCGATCGAATGTGTCGGCGTGAGCCCTCATCCGCATCATTAGAGGATTCCCATCGGAGGGAGAAGGTAAGAATTCTCTCGACCACTACCCAGCGCATTGAGTTACGAGAGCAGTCTCTGGCCTGGTCATCATTGTCCCCAGCCATATCCTTGGCATAAACACTGCTCCCATTCGCACTGGTGTCGCCAGGTTTGCGCCCGTCCCACGGTGCAATACGCAGCCACCCCTGAGATGGATGATACTTTCCCTCCATGAAAGTGACCTTGGAGAGCAGGATAGGACGGCCGCGATTGAGCTCGTGGCAATCTGGCTTGCCGCAACGCCCTTCACGTAGCACTAGACGCGTATCCGGGTCGTCCAAACTGAGGGAAGCCATCTCCACAACATTGTCCTGGACCCAGTACCGAAATTTGCGAGCGGTTTGGCTTGATTGTGGGTGCTGTGAGAGAGGTGCCGATGAAGGGCAATGTAATGTTGCACCTGTTGTTGTAGCTTTTGCAGACGCCGCTTCTTGCTCTGATTCTGCGTCAATCAACCATGCCCTATTCACGCCCCCAACTTTCACAATCCACAAATCTCGTAAATTTGGGAACCAGAGTTTATCAAAGTCGACGGCCGGCAGTCTGGATCCGATAGAAGAGACGGCCATACCCGACGAAGATGGCACAGAACCGGCCGATATCATAGCAGCACTGGCCGCTGCCTGACTCGCCGCAAGGTACGTTGAGTAAAAGTAGGGCAGTTCTACTCTTTTGTCGTCTGGAAAGCAATCCCAGAATGCGAGCCGCTCGACTCGCGTGGCAAGCGACTCTAAGGGCTCATTTGAAGTAGCTTCGGCGATGCTTGCATCGCAGACAAAAATGTCCCTCCCGAAATGAACATGAGAAGATTGCCCTGGACCTACAGCCTCATAACCTTTCCGGGACTCAAGTCGCGCTTCGCGGTTGACCTGCGTGACTGGAGGCAGCGGGTATGCTTCTGGTTTGCGGAGGAGATCATCGAGAATGATGACGCGTGGTTCGCTAGCACACCTCCAGATTTTGAGACGTAGCTCTGTGGGCAAGCGTTTGAAGCCCATCGCAAGTGACGAATTGCAAGCTGATGACATGGTTGACAAAGTCTTATTGCGGATCAGTGCACCCTGAGATGCTACGGGTGAAGTCGAGTAGGCAAGGGAGGCACCGTCAGCAGAAAGGAATTTGTCCAACATATTCCCGCCGCCTCGAATGAAATTCGTGTCTTTCGGCCTTTGTACTGCTTTTGACAAAAGTCCCATGACTTGGGAAATCGAAAGCTTGCAGTAGTAGTAGCAATGGTAATTCTTAGTAGCGGTCGGGATGAGGCTAGCCCCATACTAGTAAAGCAGCGGCCAGCCCTTGAAGATACCTCTAGTAGTAGATCAGTGCTTTTATCACGTTGCAGTTGTTAAAATTTGAGAGGTTTAGGAAACCAGAATCACGGTGAAGAATGCACACCGACGGCAGGAGGGAGTCATCACCTTGTTGGGTTAGTGCGCATGAGGAGATGCGGTCAAGCCGGCCTGGCCATGGGCAGGTGCACATACATGTACGGAAGTAGGTAACAAAGTTAGCAGTAAACAGCAGATGACTGGCCTTTCGATGCGGCCGCAGTTACTACGCACACCAACAGTGACTGCAAAACAAAAATAGGAAAGTCCAGCAAATCCGCGGGCAGAAGCCTCAATACGATGCCCTGCTCACACGCGTGCCATTTGGGCCAGACTGTGCGAGGCCATCAGAGACAGAAAACAGACTAAGAATCCCGGTCACACATACAGGGTCACAACGCCCCCTACCTCTCTGTCATAGTTGATAGGTTGGCAAGCCGCTGGACTAGGCGGCGCCCAGAAACCATGCATGACAAACTCCAGTCTCCGGGATGTGAAGCCATCGCAAGAGCCAGGGTTTCCTGCTGCGGTGCCTGTCGTCAGACCGTCAGACGAGGACGGGATAACGTGAGTGGGTAACTAATAGTTAGACCTGGCCTACGAAGAAAGCCTCCTAGCAGGGGGCAACCTCTCAGCGGCTAGACTAGCCGAAAGAAAGCGGAAAGAGTGTGTCTCTTTGTTGGTGGTGCTGCCAGAGCAATTGTTCGGGTGGTAATGCAGCGGGCTTCTCTGAATGTATTCCGAAGAGACAGAGTAGGTGCTGCATTGTGCTTCTCAAACGAATAATTCCACATCCAGCGTGCTCGCCACGCTGCACCTGCATGGTGACTGACTCGCTATTGCAGTAGCCAGCCTCGGGTTGCAGTAGCAAATCGCACATCCCTTGTATCCGCCCAACAAGGGCCGCTGCATGTGTTGCACTGATGAGGAACTGAGCACTGAGACTTTGCGTATCAAGAAGACTCTTGTTTCGTTAAAACTTGCTCCGGAATTGTCAGACGCGTACTCTGTTTCCCCTCCATGTTCTGAAAATCCGAGCGTGCGCAAAATGAATGCAGATTCAAGGCGAGAGTGACATGGCCGCTCACTCGCTACCGACTTGAATTACTTAATAGTAGAGGTGCTACTGCGTAACCCCAACAATGATACCAAGTTTGTGTCTCACCACCACTAATAATGCAACTGATCAGCCGAACGCTTCGTTTATTGTCCCCGCCCGCCCCAGCGCATGTCGTCCGTGCTGATTGTCTATCCTCTTGAAACCTCTAATCCATCTCTAATAAGGCGCACTGATGTCGTGAAATAATGGACGTCTGTCGCGGGACAGCTCGGCCAGCCGCCTGGATGCGCATAGTTTGTTTGCTACTTGTTTCAGCCCTCTTTATTGTTTCTGTTGTAGTTACATTACCATGTCTTGAACCTGGGCCCATGATACTAATATTGCCCGGAAACGTCGTGAGCGATGCGTCACACAGAAAAAGTTAGCCGCGTATTCGATTCTGACTTGGATGCATCATCTAAAGGATCACTAGCTGATACTGAAAATGCTTGTTCTTCTAGTTGTGCATCTGAATCATAACTAGTTAGTTACCCACTGAGCAAATTGTCCCCTCCGGCTGTTCCGGCGCCTCTGGTTTCCCGATTAGCGCTTGCTAATATGACGAGAATCAGTATGTCTGATGAAATCTGCTTAGCCGCGGCAATAAGGGCTGAGGCTTGCGGCTCATCAATCGGTTCAGAGGCGGGCTTTGCGTCTTTGTTGGGTCCGAAAAGGTAATCAATGCGTACCACATCTCTCAACTCCTCCAAATCGCACACAATCAAATCAGTGTGATCCTATACGGCATGCCCAGCCGAGACTTTAGCTTGGTGAGTGGCGGAAAAAACAAGATGCTGCACCTCATGAGATATCGCCGGCCAGGGTGAAGTGGCAAAGCGGACACTGGGCAATATGCCCAGTGGACCTGAGACATGACCAAAAAGTATTCATTCGATTCAGTCGAGCAAAAGGATGATGAGCGTGAAAATCTGACGCTCTACAGTATCGCTCAGGGCGAGTCGGCAGCCGTGGAAATGCGAGATGTCCGCCTGTCAAACAGGGAGTCACTCAATGAAATGGTCGCTGGAAGCTATGCACTAAAAACCGTACTACAAACGCCGATTTGTAGTGGCAGCGCCAGCGCCAGGCCAGAGTTAGCGCAGCCCAGCGACATCTTGACTTCTAATGTATACGTTTGTGAAATTAGACAGGAGTAAAAAGTCGGGAGAATTGACTTTCGCTGGCATGCCGGTAATGAGAGTGGGAGCTCTAGCTGTGCTCTGTAGCAATCATCACCTGCTAAACCTCGAACTCGGCACCACGACAGCGTCCGTGATGTCAGTGGGAACAGCATTGACGCAGAATTGTATTGCACTGTAGTAGGGCTGTTTTTATCGCCGCAAGTTCCGCTACTCTGGCACGAGAACTCTGGTAGCAGCTCCGATGGTTCTGCACAGAGATGTGTGGTGCCAAGAGCGAGACCGGACACAGCGATTTTCTTCGGCGGCCGGGATGAAGAATCGCTGGGGCAGAAGTCGAGCTCCAGGTGTAAGATAGAGCATGGCGAGGAGCGACCACTCGGATCTAGCATCATGGCTGATGGCTGCGTGCTCGATACCTTGAGTCTACCAGAGCGCTGCAGAAGATTCTTTCGGATTGAAATTGACTTGCTTTGGAGAAATGTGCCAAAATTCATAGAATCTAGCGGAAGAGGGGGTAGCTCAGGGAGAGCAGGAAGGATGCTCACCATCTGCCTTCCCGCAATGACCCTGGAATTATCATGTTCGGGGCAGATGATGCTACCCACGTCACCATCGTTAACGGAGGTCTCGTGGCATCGCAGGCGCATCTCGACGTAGTATTGTATCCGACCGCGGGCAAGAAACTCGTGTTCCTCCGTATTCGCGCCATCCAATGTAGGTGGCAGATGGGAATGGCGCTCCCAGATAGCCAGACTGGCACAATGGTGGTTGCATGAGTCTTGGAGAAGGTACTGAGGTACAACGAAGCTGAAAGGTATTGAAATTAGCTCGCCGGCTGCTATAAACCCCGGGAAAGGCGAATCCAATTCCAGGCTACCACTCTCCTGCTCGGCTGTCATATACATCTTCAAGAACGGCGACAGCGCCCGCGTCGGCTTTTGTCTCGTAAGCTCCAGCCTCGTCCCAGCGAGGCCGAGGAGAAGAATCTCGGCTTCTTCACAGTATACAGCAGTATCGCTGTGAATTATTGCTCGTCCCGCGATAACTGAACCGGTTGTGTACACTTGAGGTTCATCGTGACGGCTGTGATCGATGGATATGGTCACTTGTAGGGCCCCAAGAGGAGCGTTCGAGCACTGTGTCGATAGATTGCTATACATTGGCAGCGTAGAATGCCCAAGAACTTTATACACACTGGATTCATCAAAAGACATCTACTAGATTATAGATGCCCTTTATACCATGCAGGGGATAGCTACGGCTTGCTACATCCCGATCACTCGGAAGCAGCCAGAGATGTGCACATTCCCGGTACAGAGAAGATTGTCTGAAAGGGAGCGGTGGGCCGAACTTCCTTGCATGGAGCTAAACGCAACATGGGCAATGGCGCTCATGTGGCACACATAACAGCAACAAAGAGGCTGCATAGCGTCTAGATGCGACTTTGTACTGAATAATGTTAGGTGTTGGTGAGCACAAGGAAATCTAGAATTAGTAAGCAGAAGCTTTCTCAGCAGAAAGATTTTCTGTAGAAAACGAATGAGCAGGTCACCAGGTGTGGACGGCATGATGGGGGGTTGGACCCGGAAGCAGCCCGCCCAGATAGGCAGGGCATGCATTAGTAATAAAAAAGATCCCAATAAAAAGAAACAAAATATGTCGATGTCGAGTTCCTTCTATGATAGTTACCAACAAGCGGCACCTAACTTAGCTTGTTTAGCTCTGTCTTCTATTCGTCAAGTTGATCGTTTACTTGATGAGTACTGCAACGTGCTGGGGTATTGAATACAGGACAAAGATGTGTGTTCCATGCACAGAACACAGCCAGAAATTCAATATAAATATACTATCGATGTCAACACGTATGGGTATCCTAGAAGGTTAACTGATCCTCGCAGTAATGTTTACGTCGCTGACCCGACGGGCAAGCCCCCAACGTACAGCGAGTGATCAAGACCCCACAGGATGCACGTCATCCCAGGACACCCTGTAAGCAGCTTGAAGGAAGCAGAGACTCTGGCGGCCGCATCCTCACATAGTCCACCATCTATCAGGTGCAGACACCTTCCAATCTTGGCTGGCGTGCTAACTAGTTGCATGGCTAGGGTGGCAGAATGCAGCATGCATGGTGATTGACTTGCTTCAGATGTGTCCGATCGCCTTCTTCAGATATCGATCAAAGATTGAATTCCCAAGCTGGCCGATTCAACGACGAGATAATGAGTTTTCGGCCACTATTTGCAGATAGTCTAAGCCTCGACATCTAGCTTGGCGTTGGTCTGCAAATGCTAAGACTTGCGGAGGCACTGTCTTGACTCATTAATGATAGTCGACGTGGTGGGCGCGCCTTCCTGCCGTCCTTCACCCGTAGCTTTGAGATGAGCCCGAGTCTCAGAGAGCCGGCCAACGAAGAGGTGTCTTTTAGAAGGCCCAGACGGGAGATTCTCGCTACTTCGGCCAAGAAAAAATGTAGGAGGAGCGTTACTATTGATTATCCCATCCACAACGAAATCGTGCTTTAAAAGAGCCAAGGCAGACTATTCCAAAATTAGTAACCAAAGCACTGACCCGCATGCAACCTTGAAAACAACCAGCGTACTACGGATGCTAGGCTCGGGCTGGGTGTTCTCGGTTATAGCACGGTTTAGCAAGCTACGGTCATCAATCTTGCGGCTACATATTTGAATTCTTGTAGGGTTTTCTGCTCCTCAGCTGAAATTATATGGTAATGATTCAATTTTTCACTGGACGGAAGCATTAGAAGTATGTTCTATCGGAAGCTGACGCACGTTGAATATCTACCTTCAAGGTCCGTCACAGCCTCCTATCTCTCTTTCTACCTATAATGATGATGGGCTACTTGTTCCACCAGAGCCTTACTGAGGCTAATATGGGGCACGTTTCGTGGACGTGCAGATCCCCACTGTGAGCTATTACTCTGATAATCAATCTCGTAGTTCCAACAACCGGTCGGTCGCTACTTCCAGCTCCTTGTTCGGCCGCTCACCTCAGAGTATTCCAGTCGTGCTCATGACTTTGCTAGTCTCACTCATTCGAGTTAGCCAGGCACCCATGTACACAGCATTATGCCTAGTAAAGCTTGGCTGTGAGATCCGACTTCGCCTTGTCGATGGGTCCAAGGCTCGGCATTGCGGAGTCAATAATGCATTCAAGGTTCAAAGTAAGCTTGACGCGACGTGTCATCGCACTTGAAGCCGTCTTTTCTGTACAGGGCTTCTCAGCTACCATTCATACTCTGTTTTTAATTGGCGCACGAACACTCATATCCTTGCAAAGTGTGGCGGTCGCCAAGCTGGAGTTGGCCCGTAGTGGTAACCTCCGGTTTATCAGACGACAGTTGATGCACGTGAGAATGTTGCATCCTTCCTCAAGCTATGAAAAGGAACATCGGCATTGAGATAATTTACTATCTGTGGAACTCCTTCCACGTTCTATATAAGGACCAACTCTGCCCTGGGTCATTTACACAAACAAACTCTCTTCGAACAGCGCACAAGGCCGCTACTTCAATCAAGATGAAATTTTCAACCAGCAACATCATTGTGCGCTCTTATAACCCCATCGAACAATCATTTTGCTAATTTATGCTTGAATTCAGACCCTGCTCGCTCTTGCAGCTACCGGAGCCGTTGCGGCACCAGCTGCTAACGAGGAGGGTGTCAATCCAGTGGTTGAGACAACTACAGACTCACCATCTGGTTTCACTTCCATTGAAGAGTCATTTGACGAGGAAGAGCCCTTTGATCTCTCTGAGCTTCTACCGGAGTTGTTCCCAGAGCTAGCTGCTCGGGCCAAACCGGGCTGCATGGGTGGCACCTGGAAAGCATGCCACGACTGGACTCTGAGGCAGTGTCCTATGCGATGCACGGGTATGCCTAGACGCCGACACCCTTGTACGCAGAGGTGCATCATGGGTGCCGGAATTCAATGCCAGAAAGCTTGTTCTTAACTGCCGAAATCCTTTTATCATGGGGGTTATTGCTCCAAATGTTGCACAAGTAGACGCTTCAGCTGAACCAGTGTTGAAGAAGGCTATCACTTGCTGGCAGAAACATAGATGACAATATATCATAGCAATACACCAATTCGAGCTCAGAACGATGACTCTTGTAAATATATTTTGTCGCATCTTTTCTGACGAGCTCGCCTGATTGTTGTACATCCACATTCAACGACCCCGCTCCTGCGGATCGGCTTCTTATTTTCGGATGACCCCTTCGTAAGATTAATGCAACACAATTATAGGTCCCATTATTATTCAAAGCCACTCCTCGGTGGTCATACAAGTTGGGATAGTCTCCGCCTTACGTAGTAGTTGAAATGCACCCCTGTACAAATCTACCAAGATTCTTTTAGAATACGGTTGATTAGATGCGATCAACTAGAGCACAGTAGGCCGGACGGTCGTCCTACTTCCGCGTATTATCACCATCAGCCCGTTGCTCTGCGTGCAAGTTATTCGTGCTCGACTGTAGTCATACATTCACGGACTAGAGCATACCAAAGATCCTTTTAGCTCCTAAAGATATCCAAGTGAGGTTTTCCGCTGTATATCGAGCCAAAGAACTTAAGGCTTAGGTCCGGTTCGTTCAGGTTTTCAAGACCTTTTAAGCTCGCTGAGAAGTCCTTCTCTGGCAATACTTGAGGCTTCCATTCTCGTGCAAGGGTCTCCATTGCGGCCAGAAGAAAGCCTAGGCCCTCCGCCCATAAATATACGGATTTTGTCGGTCGCTGCAACTACAAACTTCCCAGGGTATCGCTGTCTTTGCACAGCTTCTTGACAGCTTCACCTCAGCCGTCTGTGAGAACAAGACAAGTCGGCCAGTCTCACGGTTCCCAGGCCCGATGCAACAGCACTTACCATAACAGAACTCTGCAGATTGCTTATATCGCCAGGATTCGTTCATAACCAGCCGAGGCCTTACAGCGAGTCTTGCACCGTGAGCAGTGACAGGCCGCCAAGGGTACGGTTCACGGGTTTTTAGATATCAAACGAGATTGCTGCAGCTTGTATGGGCTGGTAAACAATGTTCAGTTGAATGACTTACCATAAAAACTGTGATGACATTTCACCACGTCGCGGGGTAAGAGGAGAGTTGTCGGGCCGATGTTTCAAATCAGCGTCCTGATACACCGTGTGCTTTGAAGGTGACTTTTCCTTATTCTGGGCAAGCTGCACCTTGAAAATTTGTGAGATGAGGGAGATGCTATTGAGATGCTAAAAATTTAGCATACTCTTCAGGGGGCTGCTCAGAAACTCGCTGTTCTTAAATCCTAATCAGCCACACTACGTTCAAAGATGTGGCAACCTCTGCACTCTAGATATTGTTCGTTCAGGTTACATAGTACGCTTAAGCAGATTCAACATCGCGCACAGTTTGGACAAAAAGCTAGACATTAATCATTTCGGCCTATTAACCCTCCACTTCCATCCGCAAACGAACCGTTTCGTCGCTGCTGCATGGATAATGAGCCTCGAAATACGAGGGAGTGACTTCATAACTGGAAACAGAGCCGCTCCCAAGGGATCTGGGTGGCACATATCTAGGTAACTATCACTCTGGACAGCTTAGCAATATAGGACTATATAACAACAAAGAACGCCACAAGTATCACAATGCCATAGTACGCCAAGCTCCATCGCAGAACAACAATAAAGCAGAGAGAATGGGCGCAGATAAGATAAGTTTCCGTTTAGTCAAAGATAGGATATATGCTGAGGTGGAGTGCACGTCGAGCTAGGAGTTTGGATTGGGCCGACGCTGCGCGGGTGACGGCGATCTTGAAGGCACGTGTTGCGCGCCATTACCAGGGCTTTGCGAGACGGCCCCAAGCCAGCCATCTCCACGGGAAGAGCTTTGACCATTCTGTGCATCTGATTGGCTGATGCCTTGCTCAACATCGAATGCTAGGCTCGAAGAAGCCATCGCATCGTCATCGCTGTCCTCACGGTAGGGCTCATACCGCGGCATGGATCGAGATGAATGTGCAAGAGAACGGACAACATCACCCTTGCAGATAGGGCAAGTCCGGCGCCGAGTTGTTAGCCAAGGAGTACTGTCATCTCATGTCAGTGAGGAGTTTGGAAGAGAAGTTACTAGACAAAAGCTTACATGCACTCGGCGTGGAATTCGTGACCGCAGGGAAGGCTCATTACACGGCTAACGCCGTCAACGTACTCTTCCAGGCATACAACACACTCAACTTGCCGTCCCATGTACTTCCGCCATTCAGCAGAGAAGCCACTCGATCCCTTTTCATGCTCATTTCCAGCTCGGTGTCGGGATCCGCTTGAGGCAGTGGGAATGGACGCGCTGGGAACAGGGAGATTAGCGCTCTCGGGGACACCAGTGGTCGTACGGGAGCGAGGTCTTGGCCGCGACAGGCTATGCTGAAGCAGAGGGGTAGTCGGCGACGAAGTGGAAGGAGAAGAAGCCTGCGGCGAGATGCTAGGAGTTGTCGCAACAGTGTGATAAGTGCGAACTGGTAAGCGCTCCACAACAGATTTGGGGGCTCGCCAGCGTCGACGACGAATACGCGCTCGCAGGATCAATAAGGCATAGACGACGCTGAGAGTCACGAGAGGACTGACAACGAGAACAAGCAGAGTGTCAAAGAAGGGACTAGTGCCGCTGTTGGGTGTGATGGTGACCCAGAGGCCATGATGAGGTCCGGGGTTTGGCTCATTGTGTTTAGGGGGCTCGGTCTTGTCATCGTCATCTAATGCATCTGGGGCCTCACTATCCTCAGCTGTGTCTTCATCCCCAAATACTTTTCTGAAGAGACCACGGCTGTGACCAAACTTCGACGGGGAGTTGGCATTGGCGTGAGATGCTGCGTCTTTCCCCGAAAACCTGCTCGCGGGCTTACTTTCTGTCTTGCGGGAGACTGAGCTGACGGTATTGGCCTTGTCACCCGAATGCGACTTATCGACAAGATCTGGGTCGCGCCAGTCCTGCACACCAATGCGGAACTCGTCTTCTACCACCTTGGCTGGCTTCTGTGACTGCTTTTTGGTACCCTTCATTCTATCGGAGATCTTCTTGTCGATTTCGTTGTCCCATTCATCGACCATTACCCACTCCAATTTCCCATGAGCGGACGGGGACTCAGAGTTTGCACGGCGTGAGCTTGTTCCAAAACCAAGCATACGGGAAAGCCAGCTGCGGTTACCGTTGTTCACTGAGGTGAGTTCCTTGGCAGCGCGACGAAAGGGTTTGCTTGCCGTTGCTGTCGGTTTGGCCTTGCCTTGAACAGCCGATTTCGTCTTCTCTTCGGACTTCTTCGGGAATGATTTCACGCCCTTCTGCACCTTCAAGACTGGATTTCCACCCTCATCGATACTATCCTCAATGAAGCTTCCTGGCTGTGTGAGGGACGACAGAAGTTGGGCCGTGGTTCGCGCGGTGAACACGGACGGGATAGTGACATTTTCCGCATCTTCACCTCTCGCAAACATATTGACTAGTGGACCTCCGCGCTGATTATCGCCAACAATGACGGCAATAGCGCCCCTGCGCTGTGCCCACATGACCTTTTCCAAGAATCCGCAGCCTCCGCGCATTAACAGCACTACCTTGCCCTCGATTTCTGCAGATTCTTGCATCGACTGTATATCAGCATGCGATGATGCCGAAGGGTCCCGCCGCGCGAGAGAGTTGCGAAGGGCCTCGTGCAGGTAATTGTCGGTGCCGTCATCAATAGGACGCGGGGGTTTGGGTGTCTCGTCGTCCGATCCGATTTCTTGTCGTGAGTTTTTTGCGCCCTTGTTGCTTCGAACGGGTTTGCTTTCGGCCGGGTGATGAGCTACCACTGATTTGATTGACGACTTGAGTATCGCTTGGGGACTGGCGCCGCCTTCCCAGCCGGGGATATCGCTGCAGCCGAGTTCTCCAGGCGATTCCAGGCTATCCTCAGCAAATCCACTGCCGACCCAAAGCTGTCCGCTCAAGCCACGGGGCACCAGCTGAGGACCGAAGGCGGCAGGTCTCGCTGCAAACGATGTGCTGTTGTCATCCGTCAAGCTGATGGCGGCATTGGGCTGGAAGAGGGAAAATGGCGGGTTGTAGTAAACAAGTCCTAGAATAGACTTTCGAGCAGTTGATGGCTTCGGATGAACGATGGGTGACGATCGTGTCGCGGAGAGAACGGCTCGAAAGAAGACAAAGAGGGCGGCGGTAAAGAAGATGAGGAGGATAACGATTCGTGTGGTTCGCATCTTGTCGCTTGCACTTTTGACGGGTCTATCGGCGAGTTTAAAAAAAGGTATGGCAAGCTGACGAGGTGATACCTGAGTCACCTCTCACGGCCAGCAAAGGCAGCCGTGCGTGGTTGGCTCTTTCACATCGGCATATGCCGATTGACGTTAAGGATACTGACGAGAGCGGCGCGTGGGGAGGCAGCCAACAGTGAAGGGTCAGAAACCGGGCCTAAAACTCTGCCACAGTTCAAATGCGCGTTCGTTCAGCACACAGAGTGATGCAGAGAGGCTGGAAAGCGATAAGCGGGAGCGAGAACGAGACGAGAGGGGAAAAGCAACAAATGATTATTAGGGAGTGATGAAGTACGCAATGGCGGAGAAGGGCACACCCAAGATAGCATGGGACTATCATTGCAGTTGCAGTTGCAGGCTGGCCAGTCAGCGGCGGGAGAGCCTGTAAATGGGGGTGTGCCTTGGCACCTCTCAGGAGGTCAGGCCCGAGTATCTGCGCCTAAAAATTGTCACAAAATGCGCTGGAGTCCACAGAAAGACAGGCCATCGTGGCCCACTAATAAGCATGGCAATCCAGCGCCGCCGCCATCCTTTGCTTGGACGGAGAGGACCCTGGACGAGACTTGACTACTAGGTAAGGTAGTGGGACTGCATGACGTCGGCAGTGCCCAGGTACCTAGGTAACTACTGGCTACTGTAGGTTGGAGGGGTTGTTGAGCACCAACGCTAAATCTCTGAGAGTTGACTTGTACCGTGCAAATGATTTTTCCCGAATGAATCAAGCCAGCTCTCGCACGCTGCAAAGAACAAGAAGCTGCACAAACAATTTCGCAAACCACGGGGGACGTATATCGCGCACGTAACACTCAGGGTACCCCGCGTTTGAAGATGTGCCGTATAGACGCCCCCTCTTTTGACGTAGTGGCTCGGTCATGTTACAGATGTACATGACATGCACTCTTAAATCACACCACAGCTCTCGATGTTGTGATCTATAGGGGCGTTATAGCGCTCACATGAAAAATCTCAACACTCCACCTCGCCATGTGCCGCCTGTGCCGCCTGTCCCAAATCCAAGCTGCCTCATCTTGCCGCGATCCCAACTTCAGCTTACCGCTGATACCGGGAAGCCTGGATCAATCATGGATAAATTATATGGGGTTTAGCGGAGAAGAATGTCCATGATCCCGTGCCAGCTAATCAGCATTAGGCATTGGGATAAAGACATCCTCAGCACTGCCATGCGATCGGAGAAAGAGACGATATCCAAAAAAATGCTCAACAGCATCCTCGATAAGTCTCGCTATGCCATACTCCAACGAAACCCCCACAATATCATAGATAGCCCATCGCCCGTTTCATCTCTTCGCGATACTCAATATGTCCCTCCCTGAACCATCCGACTGCAGCTTGTCATTGATATGATGCAAAATCTCCTCGGCACGGACATCTTCATTCGATCGTGCATTGTCCACCAAGTCTATATATTGGCATCGTCAAAGCCTTCTATATCCGCCTTTGGATCATATGACGCTGAGAAGCGTCTGTCTATTCCTGACGATGCGCCAACAGCACCGCGCCCACGGATTTTGGGTGGCGGGACCGGCCCAATCTCCTCATTTTCTGAATCTCGTAGCGCAGCCTTATTTTCAGCGGGCACGGACGATCTATCCCTAAGTAACGAGCGATGCCGGTGGCGTCGGCGTTCTACATCTCGGCTTCTCGTTCTTTTGAATCGACAATAACCTCCAGGAGACCTGGATCTACCATCTCTTGAGCTCTTGTGGAGGCGAGGTTGAGGTTCATCATGGGACGAATGGTCCTTGTGTTGCGAACGCCGCCTGCCGTACTGTCGGCTGCCATGGTGCTCGGAGCTCTCACTTCCATAATCCGAAGAGGCGCGAGCCTCATGTGGCCCTCGTTGATCACCATCTTTATTGTTATCTTCGTTCTTGTGTGTTCTCGCTCCACGCTTCGCCTTGGCTCGATCGCGGCGGTCAGTGTCTTTCTTGTTGTTGTCCTCGGCATCGCCATCTCGCCCCCTTCGCTTCCCGCCGCCCAAGATCGCTTGGATATCGCCCATATGTCGCTCGCGCAAGTCCTTTGTCGTAGGATTTAACTTCTTTCGCTTGGTCTCCTCGGCACGCTCCAATCTTCTTAAGCGAGCCTTCGACTCAGCGGCCTCCTTGGCTAGAAGTGCTTTGTTGTGGGTGTCGGTGCCTCTAATGATGTTGCGCAGAAATCTCGTATTCGGCTTTGGCATATTTGTAGATCTTTCATCTGTTAGAAAGAAGATTCTGACGTGGACTCGCGATTTGGTGTGTTACTTCTTGGAGTTGGAGTCCTTGCCTAGGAAAGCGTCGACCCCCACGGCAGAGTATTTAATCGAACAGTCGGAAGCCTCCTGGCTTAGTAGGCCAGCGACATAGTCGTCCGTAAGAAATTCTTCGTTTGACATGATTCAAAAGCAGCCCAGAAGGCACTGGTCCACCTTGCAGAGGGTGCAATGGCCGAAAAGATCATTATTGGAGGAAAGTATGTGAACGAATCTTCAAGAGCGAGTGGCACTTGACGTTGGTCATTCGAGGTGGGGTACGCACTAACCCAATCAGGTTTCAAGTAAACAGCTCCGGTCATCGCGACCCTTGGCTTCAACATGTCTTCTTCACCAAACTGCCCGGTCGCCCGCTTCGTGAAATCCCACGACACTACATACGCTGGAGCTTCATTCCAATAGCCCGAAGCCATGGCGGACTCACCACGCAAAGCGGCAGCCAAAGCACAGGATGTGCTCATGGCGCTGACGCGACATCGAGCGCAGCAGGAAATCTCTATCATCAAGTTGATCCAGCCTATTACAAACTATGCAGCGCATGAGCCGAGACAGAGATCTTCAGATGTATCGAACTCATATTTTGAAGGGCCGACACCGGCAAGCCTTGAAGCCGACTTGGCGCATTACAGCGAGCTCTTTTCCAAACTGCGATTCTCTTACGTCGAACAAGTCACTAAGGAGAAATTCATACGCGCCATTGTGGGAGACCCGCCACTTATCGTCAGCATGCGGGAGAATATCGAGTTGGAAAAGCATAACATGGAGGCAAAGGCTGAGCTAAAGAATCTCAAGCTGGACGTTGCGAGCATGATAGTGGGTTTGGAGGGCAAAGCCCGCGAGCTGAGCCAGAAATACGAAAGCATCCAGCTGGAAACAGCTAGATTGGGGGAAATTCCCATGAAGCTACACGATCTTCGCACGCAAGTAGCGGAATTAAAGTCATCCAGGGCCACAGCAGACTCGAATCCAGATATGAATCTGCCACTCACCAAGACGAGACAGCTCGTGTCGCGTCGACAAGCAGAGCAGCAAGAAGTCACGCGTGAGCTGGAAGCTCTTCAGTCGAAACTCCCTCGTAAGAGAAAGGAGGCTGAGCGACTCGAGGCCGAGCTGGGTCCGCTGGAGACGAAACGACAGAACAGCAAAGCAGCGGCGCGCGAGGCAAAGCGAAGGAAAGAAGCCACACTGGGCGGTGTTGGCGATGATCTCGAGCAACGAGCACGATGGTGGCGAGCCAGCGAGAGAATACTAAGGCAGCTCCTGGACACCAAGAGCTACTGAAATACATGTGGCTATGGGTGCAAACTTCTGTTTGTTTCGACATTGTCAAGCAGCGTGCTTAGGACGGGTCGGGGGCCCGTGTATGACAATGGATCGCCCATGACTGCTCGCAATTGAACGATGTTTCAGCCCCACGAATCGGCATTAAGTGGGAGTTATGGTACTTGAGATTGTTAAGATGTATGTTGAATCCGTGTTTTCGCCTTTGAATTGAAAAATGTGCGGCGAGATCAAAATCCCGACCACTACTCTTTTCTGTAATTGTGCCTTGTATTTGATATCTACGTCCAGATGCGAGAGTGCTAATGCAAGACTGGTACAGACCTGCCCCGACGATCTTTTTGTTGCCAACAAATACTACGGACAATGGTGGCTGCGCTTGTAACAGAGTACAAATCACCAACATCTCCGAACAAGACCCTGTCACAAGCGTTTGCGGGGCGTGCGCCTGAGCTGGCGCCTCAAAGTGCCGAAACGGGTCAGCTCGTCGTAAATAAAAGATGCGTGGTACGAGGCAATAGTCCGAATCCGAGTTTGCGAAAAACACGTGCGCGCGGGATACGTGAGCAACTCGCGGAATGGTTCTTCATTGGGGAATCTTGGCCAAGGAGTTGGGCTATTTATTTAGCCAGTATTAATGTGCATGCTAAGCATGCCAAGGCTTGTCCTGACAACATAATTTCAGACATTGATGCCGCAGGATGAGCCCAAGACGCTTCCCAGTTTACACTGCCCAGTGGGGGGAAAGGAATTAATTGTAGATGATGGTGCACTAAATTGAGAAATGTCTTGTGAGCTGAGCATCAGGGTCTTGGCTGAAAAAATACGCGTAATACGCCGTACGCGCACCGTTGGACTTGTACTGGGAGCTTTGCTGTCTCGCAGGTGGACTTGCGGAAAAAATGGTGGAAAAGGAGGGGGGGTGGATTTAAGACGGCATTTTCCTGTACACTACTATTTAAAAACAGATGGCGAATTTGTCTTCCGCTCGGAAACTCCACAGCCATGTCGGTGCCGAGGACGACTGGAGACACTGGAGACAAAGCAGAAATGCACGACGACGCCCGCCCGCCATGCCCAGTATCATGGCTGGACAGCAAATTTCTCTGCAGCATTCTGGAAGCTGCTTGCGATGAGATGGACAGTCACGAAGTCCCGACGAAAGCCACGAATTGTGTTTGCACTCTTTGTGGACGGGACTTTAGACTTTAGCCCAATTTTGAAAAGGGTACGCTGCCAAGACGGCGCTTGATGAGGGCCGACCGTTGAAGTAATGTTGGAGAGGGGCCGCCACCGAAACTGAGAACTGCAGAGCTTTGATTTTGGCTTCTCCGTGGCCGCGGGGATGCAGCTACAGGGCACCCGTGTATCCAGTAAAGATTTTCAAGAGACTGACTTTCTACTATGGCCATGTGTGGGCATGTGTGAGGAGGTTCAGGGAGAAATTCTTGAAGGATGTTGGCATTCCTGAATTGATAGATGTAGTTGGTACACTGTGCCAGAAAAATACAAAGACCAGCGAATTATATGTCACTAGCTGTCCATCACACTGATGAGTGCTGAGTGCACTCATAATAAAGGTATCTGTCCTCGAGTGTTGCTCTACCCACAGCGTATTATTATTTATCACGGGCCTTCGCTGAAGATCTGCGCTCCCAGCATCTTATTACCAACCAGCACAAATCAGGCCCATAGCAAGCACTACCCAACTCCGGCCTCACGACTGTTATTAGCGGCTCTAACCTGAAAGTTCCAGTCTCTCTCGAAGTATTATTTATTTAAAAAGAGCGCTGTAATAGTACGGTTAGCGGGGCAGAAACGATCGCTAAATACCGTCACCAATGCTTTTCCTTCCCAGAAACCTTCGAGCTCTCCGTAATGACCACGCCAGAAAGTGAGACAGCGGTGAATTAGAGTATAGCCCGAAAGTCCGAACCATACCAGAGGCAATTAGCTTTGCTTGACACCCAGGCACAAATTCTAGACGAGTATCTCATCGCTGTCGGCCATCGGAATCGACGCACGGAAACAACTCCCTCTAGTAGTCTCGATTTATTATTTAGAGTTTGGAATGAGAAGGTGTGCAAGACCACACGATAGGCATTGAGTGGGTAAAGTAGTAGCAATTGTGCTACCCCCATGTGGCAAAAATCAGGCCTAGTTGGGATCATGATCGCCCTAGTGAAAGGATGCAAAAGAGAGGGGTAGCCTGAGAGGTCGCCAGAGAACATGACAAAGAATACCACAGCGGAACCCGGCCGCTCACTCGCACGGATTGTAAAGACCAAAAAGGGCCCGCGCGTGCAGAGGAAAAGCTTTATCGTCAATTTTGATTGACTTGTGTAGGATCTTTGTAAGTTACAGTAATCCGTGGCCCAACCCACCTACCGCTTTTATAGAGCAAAACGTGCACATCGACTCGGCAGAAGCCAAGCCTGTCAAGAGACCGGAGACCAGTAGCCGCCAATAAGTGTCGCGAAATACTGCAAGGTAGACAAGGGCTGGACAAAAAAAGCAAGCGTTCGCTCGTTATTGGTGCTATGTTCTTGGTCACAACTACGCACTAGAAGAAGCTAATAAATCGTTTTGAAAATCTAGAATGAATATTCAGTCAATCCAGAGTCTAGATAAGTTATTTTATCTTATATTAGACCAGCCTGTCGCTAGAAACTGGCAGTTTAGAAGTAAGCTGCCTTCATAAAGCCGCTCGTTTTTTTGTCGTCTCACATGGATACTTAGTGCATACTGGTTTTACCTCGAGGAAGTGCCCCTCCCACGTAGGCAATGTGGTGGTGGGTTTATGGCCTCGGGTGTTTCCCAGATGTTGTCATGTTGGTGGATGATGGTGGCGCCACGCCGCCACTGATGCGAGCTGACCTTGATAAGCTCGTTAATAAGTGGTGGGATAGACCAGAAAACTTAGAAACTGGGCGAGATGCATGGCTGCCTCGTTCACACGAGCGAGTGGGCGAAGATCGCAGCCACTGGGCCAAGAAAATTATATAAGGCTGTTGCTTGTTTTATGTAGTCAGATATAATAAGCTGGGGCATGCATGCAAATCGTCGACTAGAGGACCAGCCTTGCATAAAATGGTGTCATGCTGTGGCGGGTGACTCTCGCGCTCCTGCGTATGGTCGGATTAGCAGCCATATCATCCCTACCATTGTTCATAGCCTTTATTGCAGATGGCTGAGGTCGTTCGTTCGAAAAGACCTCACACCGCCATCAGCTTCAAGCAAATAGAGTTATGGCAACATGTCATTCTAGTACTGGTAAAACAGAAAGAGGGGTGAACCCGTTTTTAGCAACAGTAGGGACCAGATACCAGTAAACTGCGGACTGCCAATTGATTTCTGGTTAGGGCACGAAAACTTCTTTTTGCAAATTTTTCAGTCCTGTTTCGGCCCTTGCTTCTCGGGCGCAGTAACCACTTAACTGGATATGAGTTAGAGCGTTTGATTCTTTCTTCTTGTCCTAGATATCTGCGGGGAAATGTTACTTCGAAGCCTGTTATACCGTGATCCTGAGTTTTCTAAGTACTGGCGACTCGCGACTCAAGTAGTTTTTTTACATAATTTATCATAAAATTACATAAAATTATATAACTTTGACTACCCTAGTTAACCCCCTAGTCAGTTATAATCTAACCCTAGTTAATGAAGTACCTTTTCTGATAGGGGTGTCTTGTATAGATAAAAAGAGCTATTTCTCTACCTTTTTACGAGTCCTTAGTACTCCTCACAAATCTGGTGACTTAGTGACTTAGGGTGCTAGCGGCTGTTAGCTGTACTAGCTGTACTGGCTATACTGGCCACTGTACTGGCTGTACTGGCCACTGTACTGGCTGTACTGGCCACTGTACTGGCTGTACTGGCCACTGTACTGGCTATACTAGCTGTACTGGCTGTACTGGCTGTACTGGCTGTACTGGCTGTACTGGCTGTACTGGCTGTACTGGCTGTACTGGCTGTACTGGCCGCTGTATAGCTGCTGTACTGGCTGTACTGGCTGTACTGGCTATACTGGCCACTGTACGGCTGCTATACTAGCTGTACTGGCTGTACTGACAGGGGATAGATTGGTACTTTGTGCTGTGGCCCGCTGTGGCCCACCGTGGCCAGCCTTGTGGGTTCTTCTTCGATGTATCCTGAGTCGCGAGTCGCCAGTACTCAGAAAACTCAGGATCACGGTATTAGCGCGCTTTGTAATCTCGGTAGTCCAATGCCAGACGCGCGAACGAGGCTGACAAAAAACTTATTTAGCTTGCTCAACCGCCAACCAAATCAGGCAACCTGGGTGGTTCTTGTTTCCCAATGTCTCATTCTGTCCCTGTGTGGTCTAGCCCGTCAAGTCTGCGCAGGCAGCGCCCCCTCTTCCAAACTTTTGGGTTCATCTCAGCATCCTTTCCGGGGCACTAAAGTTTCATCTTGGCCTGGTGGGTTTCCTGTTTGCTGGACTGATTGCAAATGCTTTCTAATAAGTCTTCGACTACAGAGGTGGGCTCCTAAGCCACACGCCTCGATGCGTCGCAGGCTCCTCAGCTCGGCAAATTTTTGCCAGCAAGGCTTATTTGCAGCAATGCATGTTCCACCGTCAGCGACCCTCACTATCAGTACACGCCATTGTTCATCATCCCAGTGGCTGCAACGATTGTTTTTGTATTGCAATCGTCAGGGGTCTACGTTGAACGCGAGTGCCATTGCTACGTGCCCACCCGGGCTTTGCTTGGACAAGTTGTTCAGTCTATGGCCCGGGCGAGTTACAACTCGGGTACTTTGGAGAGTCTGTGTAATTGGTTGAATTCTATAATCGCGGTGTCAACAAGGGTAAAAAAAAAGGCCCGACATATACATAACCCAGGAATAAGAACCATTGCCATGCCTCCAACCCCAGGTTCCATTCAGTAAAATCAGATATCCTACCTCGACGCCATTTTCCTCCAGTAATGCATCAAAACTCCGTATCTCATTATGCGAAATAACTAGCCATGCACAGCTGCTCCTTCAAGCACACCCTAGCCCTAGCAGCAAAATCGCATTTGCCAAGGTTTCAAGTGACCTTTCCTGACTCCAATCTATAGTCTCATGTTGTCGTTATCAAAGCCAGCATAAATCATCGGATCCGACATGCCCATCATGACATCCGGGTTGACGTAGGATAAAATATCGGGCTTGATTGTGCCAAAGTCAGCATCAAGGGCGTCCTGATTCATCATCACGAGGTTCTGCAAAGAGCTCGGCTGCTGCATGAATGGCATCGATATCGTATTTGATGGCTCTTGCTGTTGTTGTTGCTGCTGTTGCTGCTGCTGCGGCTGCGGCTGTTGTTGTTGTTGCGGCAGCTGTCGAGCTTTGGGAACCGCGGCCCACGAAGAAGAAAAGTCTGGCATTGATGATGATTGTGTGGAAAACATCGCGCCGGCGTCAAGATCGATTGGTGTCGTACTAAACTCAAAGTCGCTGCCACTGGCAAAGCTCTGTGGAGACAGGGACAGGGCATTGTGGCTTCCAAAGGCCATCTTGCGGTAATCTTGTTCCACATCGGAATGGTCAAGTTCGGAAGAAGATGCTCGGTCGGTACGCGTGTAGGCCGAAGATTCGCCTTCTCTTGTAGTGGTAGTGGCAGAGTGGGAGCTGGGTGCATCGTGTTCGTGAGGCTGTTGCTCTTCGAGCTGACGGGCGAGTTCAGCCATGCTGGTCTCATCCTCGGGAAATACTGAGTGAGCAGGAAGATCGATGTCGCAATTAGGACGGATGCATCCAAGCTTTTGGGCAATATTGTGTACGACTGGCTGACCACGTTCGTTGACGTCTGGCTCGCCGAGATCCCAGGGTTGGGAGGTGCGGACCATGGAGTACAGCTTGTGGATGGTGGCGATCAGAGTGAGCTGCGTGCTCTCGAGAACTTCGGCGTAGCTAAATGGCATTAGGGTGGTGATTGCTGAGGTTGAGCGAGGCGTGAGTTGACGTACCCTCTGGGCAACTGCTTGTACTCCATCTTCTTTCGAATGCCAGCAGTGCAGACGAGTCCATCGTCCTTGCAACGCTTGCAAGGAAACTCGCCGTCGCACTTTATTGAATGGAGTCAGTGCCGGCAAAATGAAAGTGAATGTACAGCTACACAGGGGGAATGTACCTTGGTCTTCTTCATCCGACAGCGCTCACAGGCCTTCCACACTCTCTTGTGGCGGCCGTCCATGCCAGCGGCGCCCGCGATGATATCATGGTGATGAGCGGCAGATGCGGTGTTGGCACGCTTAGAAGCGCGATGGGTTGGCTTTGTGGCTTTTGCAGTGATCTTTTTCACTTTGCCGTCTTCCGCTGGGGGAGAAGGGAGGTTGGGGGAGCCCATTGTAGGAGTGAACGGTGCGTTGATATGTAGGTAACTGTTAACTACGGGTTCGAGTTGGAGCGGTGCGATAGAAGATCCAGCATGCATAAATGTCGACGGCAGATGTGAGTGTTGACTGTCACCAATTGGGGAGGGGGGAAATAAAACAAAGTATACAGGAGGTGTTATGTGTAAGTCCGAGACGGTGGAGGGAAGCGCTGGGTTTAAGGAGGATGGGATTGGTGTATGGGTGTCCGCTTAATAATAGAGACGGATGGACGAGGAGGGTAAAATGGCAACTGAAAGTTCAATGACTTCACCAGGGGGGGTGCAAGGCGCGATCGGTTGATCAGATTGGGGTGCTTTATAATTGAATTTTCCTGTATACGCACAGGGAGCCGAATATTGTCATGGACTGAAGCGGCCCATTGAGACGCACCCGCCTGCTCGGGGGAGGACAGAGTCTCCGTTGAGGACGGGTGGACCTGTCAGTGACGGCAGGGGGGTGGCGTTAGCCGCGTCGGCCAGGACCTATGTCCGAGAGTGCGACCAGCCAGACCGGGGGACCGGGGGCTTCGTCCACGGGCTACCAGTGGCGCCCAGCAGTTACCAGTTGCCAGTATGCTATTTATTACTAGTAACGAACAGGATAGGTTCCGGTACCAAACAAGATTTTAGCCCTCATTCTTTTTCCCTCTTTTTTACCCAGAGGCACCTGGATAGTTGTGGTAGCAAGGCTGTAGCCTACTGGGACAGACGGACCTACGCGGGAGGTGTCTGAGATGATTTTCCGGCCAACACGTGTATAGGTCATCTCATGATGGTTCTGCTCTCACCTGAGTGAGATATGCCAGGACTCCGTAACATATGTAGGAGGCGAGCTTTTCATTAGGAGAGGCTAACACATATGGAAATGGGCGAGAGTCTGCCACAAAACACCCCATGGTGATAGGTTGGCACGGTGCCTTATACCTAGAAATCTACAGTGCACAGTGGCACCGTCCAGCGCACACTCAGTGCCAGCCAGCATTTGTCCTCCACTGTAACTGAAAGGTACCTCCTAGTGGGTGTTGGGATTCTGGAAGGGCGCCTGTGGAGCCTCTCTGGAGAAATCCCCTGCAGCAACTGGCAAGCCCTGTAAATAGGGAATGCACCAGCCACGTCTTGTCAGGCGTCGCGTGATGGTAACTGCATGTTAGCCTTATTCATCGCTGTTAAGAAAAGTCCGCATGGCTTTCTGCGCGGACTTTAGGCTTTTTCCAAGTCGACTGATAACTAGGTAATGACTGACCTGTGCGATATGCCGCTTCTGTTCCAGGTGTTTTCGGGGTTTTCTTATTATCGAGCCACGTATCCATCAAATTTAGGGTTACAACCGCCGCGTTCACGCGAGACGAGATCAAGTTAGCTGGCCTCATGCCCGATCAATTACAACGTCTATTTCACACTTTCAACTCCTCGTTTCGTCATCTTTAATCGCTTCGCGCGTCGAACGTAAAGTCATGGTAGGATCGCCTTTTGTTCGCAGGGCGGGATTAGTACTTGAGTCACCTTCAGGCAAGATGATTCTTTCCTGATCTTGATTTTTTTTTTTTTTTTCAAATGTTCAAGGGGCTATGTACGTGGCATTGGTGCTCGTAATACAGGAAATCGCCTTTTGGCCTCGCAGAACCCCCGCGCAGTGTTGAGGAGTCATGCTCTGAGCCAACAATGTTGGCGCCAGCTAACTTTCAGCTCTGTATTGATAAGTGGCCCTACTTTCTCCTATTTACAAATATGTAACTGGTCAGAGATTTTTCACTTCTTCTTCGCCCGTCTCCCTGTGCTCTCCTCCCTCCCCCTGCTTCACGTCATGGACGGACAAGTCAACAAAGTTCTACCATCCTTCTAGTTCTGCCCACTAGGTGGGCCATTACTGTAAGCAGCGGGCGAAAGAAGATGATTCATCGGCTACACTAGTTATTTGTAAACAGTGGATGCTTTCAAGCAATAGTCTGCCTGATTCCAAAGCCACACGCACACACACGCGAACTGATATTTCATGACCCTCTCCAGTATTGACATATTCCGCATGCATGACCGAGCCTGACGTATCTTTACACTGCAATCTCGGCTAGTTTCTCCGGGATCAACAAAAAATGGACTGTAAAGCCACCTACGTAGTTAGACCTCGAAACATCACCTCACTCATTTTGACAGTTGCTGCTATATTCTAGTCATCGCTTCTGCTCCAGTCGCTTACCACAACTGGGGATATTTTCGCCAAGTCCAGAAATGCAGTCGATGTGCTCCTGCACTGTAAAAGTCTGCTTCAATCTATATCAGACTGATAGGTTAGTCAATGCAATGCTACGCAATCAGCGCCATGGCATATGCAGTGCTTATCGTCGAGCAGTATGATACATGGGTGTGCCACAGCACCGGTATCATAGTGCCAGAGCTAAGAATCGTCAAGGGCTAGGATGATTGACGACGTCTTTCTGCTGATTGACCAGTAGAAAGGCGGAGTAGAAGCAATTTCACCCTACCAGACGCACTACGGACATGCGCCGAAAGTTTAACCACAAATATCTTATTTTACAAAATTGGTAAAACTACATCACTCTGGGGTCAGTGGTTAAAGGATGGTGGTCCCTGGTTAGGGCATAGTTTTTTGGGTTTTACCAGTAGGTGACTGGTAAGGTGCTCATGTTAGATTGCGAGAAAGAACAAAACTACTAGTCGTCAATCAGCAGAAAAGGTCGTCGATTGTCCCAACCTACAAACTGCGGGCTAGATGGCCGACTTCCCAGCCCTGTGAAGCTATTAGGATCCGTTGTCCCAAGGCTTATGAATGCTGGTTATAGCCACTCCATTTGTCCATTCATCCGGCCCGAAATGCACGGTGCTTCCTGAGCCCCGAGACCGACTGCCGCTTTCAAATCCCGCGGCCCCGCGGACATCACATCTGGTGCTGTTTCGTCGACTAGCTGCTGTGCAGCCTCTTCATAGGTGACTTCACACGAGAACTTTCACTCCTTTATTCGACGTCGTGATGCATTTACCGCTCGAGCGATTGGACCATTCGCTAGCTGCACCAATATGGTGCTCGTCTTCCTTCTGTTTGTAGCTTCTATGTTTTCCCCCGAATGCATAAAAACGTCGCCAAGGTGCAGGTTTCCATCTTTCTTCTTCATGCAGCATGTTGCGTTATCGTTCGAATTGGTTACCGATCGACAAGATATCCTAATAAGCGCTTCTAGATGTCCAGAACGGTAAGGCCCGGCAGTCGCAATTATTCAGGTATATGGATGTATCTGGACCTATAATAGTAATAGAAATGGCATAAAGCTGCCTTCGGATCTGCTATAGGTGTTTTGTTTATCCGTAGTCAGCACTCATTCTCGTCAAGAAGCTGGACTTTCTTCTCGTCCGCGAGAGCCCCCACCCTCTGCACGGTTGGTAAACCGCCGAAAAGCGGGAGACCGACTCCGCCTGAGAAAGTCCGGCCAGAACATCATTTTTGTTTCCGTGCTCAACGTCGGTTGGCCGGATCAGAACTGTACAGATGACGTCCATCACAACAAAGCGCCGTTTCACTTTTCAACTCTACAGCGGGTGATATCGCATCGCCGATGCTCCCCGCTTCACACATGCACGTGGCGCATGTCCAAATTCCGAGAGAAGTGCGTCGTTAAATATGGTTTCTTTCAAAGGCCCCTCCTTTCACTGATTTTTATACCGACACGCTCCCTGAGTTTTACTTCAGACACGCGGACTGGTGTGCTACACGTCACGAGTTTTTCCGAGGTTATGCTTGAAGTTCGTCCGCGCGATTCGCGCCTCGCAGCTCCGCACCTCTATCATGGGCGCGCAAGGCACGCCAGTGCGGTGGCCTAGCACAAAATTGCACCAGCCCATGATTATCAGAGATCAGTTCAAACAAGCTCTGGTTACAATGTGTTGGTTTCCCCGTCACGTCATGGAGATGGTTCGCCCTTGAGCCAACTTTGCGCGGGTTGTAATATGCAGGATTAGGCCACAAAATCCATGGGTATCAATTTCGTAAACACGTTCGTTGCTTCAACTCCTTCACTCAGAGCCATTCGCGTCAAATCTCCAACAACGCAGTTCGATTCGTTTTATGGTAGAAACGCTTATTGAAACACTTGACTGGGGTGCTAGACTTGCTCGGCTTGTCCGAGAGTCTTGCTAGGCAGACCGACTCGGTTTGCTATAGGGACCGACTCTAGAACATGTTATCACTAATCAATGTACTATCCAAGATGACCGGCCCTTACTTTTCTCCCTGGCAAGAGGCAGGCATAAATGGGATGAATCATCATTGATATATGAACTTGTTGGCAAACAATAAAGCAGGAAGACCCAATCGAAAAGTCAAATTTCTTTCCGTCGCCCTCGCCGTCTCATGATCACAGCCTTACCCTCGTTGCCCTCTTACTAACGTCGGCCACCCACTTCT
>JARJPP010000412.1:0-65625 GCA_030782485.1 Beauveria brongniartii
ATACTAAAGAAGATATTAACTAATATATATATTAAATAAAGATTCTAATATTAAAGCTTATTTTTTTTATTTAAGCTTATATTATAATAAAGCTAAGAATCTTTATATAAGAAAATAAAGCCTTAGTATATAATTATTATATTTAATAATATATTTATAATATTTATTAGGTTTAGTAACTTCTTTAGCTAAGTAATAGCCTTAATCTTAACCTTATTAAGATTACTTAGTTATATTTAAAGAAGGTTATTATAAAAAAAGGCATACTAAAGAGCTATTAGGAAGCTATTATAGCGTAGTAAGTAGCTTAGTAGGAATTACCTTAATTATATATCTAGTTATAGATTAAGCGCCTACCTACGTATATTAAGATGATTATTAAGCTTAAGGGGGGTAATAAGTATAAAGAAGGAAAGAAAAGGCTCCTCCCCGCCTAATTTATATATATATAGCTTATAGCTAACTAGTAGGGACCCCCTAGTCAGATATAACTTTTAAAAGCGACATCCGTACTAACTACTCGATTTATTTAGAGTATTTTCATTTATTAGGCCGTGATAACGACTAAATACCCTAACTCAGCTGCCAACTCACTTCGTCGACATCCTCACTTGTTCTCGCCACATCACGAAGAACCCCCAAAGGCGCCATCAAACCCCATCCTATGCGCTGTGCATGATCCTCTCATCCACATCACACCACCAACCTCCTGCACGCACACCATCCCATTTTGTACTGCTACATATGACAGTCTTATCAAGTCACCGCCTGGCTGAAACACGACTCAAAACACCAGCCCATCCCTAAATACATTACTCACGAACCATAAACTTTTATGCAAACTACTAAGCCGATTAACCCTTGCCTTTCCCTGCATTCGTGAAAATCCCAATAATGCTAGGAAAGTGAGAAAAGAAGAAAATAAAGGGAAAACAAGCCAAAAGACTGCAGTCTCATTCATTAGGAAGGTAACAATTGCTAAACAAGCTACAGCTACATAAAACATTTATCATACTCGTGACCAACAAGGAGACGCAAAAGAAAAAGCAGGGTCACACACCGATAACTTTGCTGTATCAAGGCTTTTTTCCCCGCTTTCAATTCATATTCAGGTCAATCTCTTGTGCAGACTATGAATACTCTAAACAGTTTGCCTGCACTACCCGACCCCCGGATATTACCAGCAAGACCCCTGGTCTTACCATGGAAATTACGGATACACCCAGCGCTAATCGTCAAAGAGGAGTGGCCAAAAAAAAAAAGAAGAGAAAACAATTTGCTCGACTGGTAAATAATCCGTACTTGTGCCCGCACCCACTGTGCCAGTGGGTGCGGACACATGTCTGGACAAATCTACAGCAGTTCTATTTTTATTCATCCTTGCCCCAAAAGATACGCTGAGGCAGTGCTACAGAACACTGGCCATGGCCCCCGCCTCTCTTAAAAAAAAAACCCATTTATGTATTCTTTTATTAAAGATGTCATCTTGATGAATCGCCAGTTGTGGCAACTAGAGGTTGACAAATTCACCAAATAGCGCAAATTTACCGTAGAAGATGTCCCTCCTCACGTACCGCCAGCGTCAACTACGCACGCGGTTCATCAAAAGAACACTTCAATCACCACCTACTGTGCACCAATACTGCTACTCGCTGCAGAAGTTTCATTTTGCGCTCCCTTGCCATGGATTTACCCAAATAACCCGCTTCCAGAAATCCCGATATTGCACCGTCGTATCCAAATTTATAAAGACCCTGCTAGCTAAATTACGGAGTACATGGACGCGTTGTATTAACCCCAAAACCCCCGCCTACGCAGTTCATCAGGCTACAGCTATCTCCGGCTTTCGCACCCAAGATGAGATTGCCCAAGCCCAACGCGGCCATCCAGTCGCATTTCCTTTGTCCAACTGCACCCCTAATAATCAGTGGTGGTGCACCAAGTGGTAGCCGCCAAGCAACGTCCTTGCCTCGTCTCATCTATAATACCACACGCCCCTCTCTACCCATGTGATCACGACAATGAACCCAACACATCACATCGCACAAATTGCCACTTGCTGATTTGATTGAGTCGTCTTGAAAATTCTCTCATGTTTTTCTTCTCATCTTAAATGCTGTAATCGGGTGGAGAATTTCCCCGCACAACTCCCATCATGTCCTTAACCGCCAAGTGATATCCAAAACGTATCAGAGCAAAAAGAAGTTAAAAGAATTGCAAATGCTCAAATCAAAGTCATCAGGGCAACCGGACTTGCAAATTCATCTCCAATCACGAAGGAAACATCCCTTGGTTGTCCCACGTCGCATGCTCCTGGTTGGTCGCCTGTAGGTGCGGCGAATGCGAATATGTCGACAACGTCTCGTGCCCGCTGAAAGGACTACCGTTTAGGCTCGCCCTTTGCTGCGCCATCATTCTGTTTTCATACATCAAATGCCCCCCCATCCCGTCCCCTACCATTCCTTGTACACCAAGTCCATCCAGAGATGGAAATGGCTCCAGTCCGTTGCTGTTGAGATTGCCGTCGAGGCTGCTGTTCAAGCTCAAATAAGATTGGTCCGCGTGCCCAAACTGCCCAGCGCTCCCACCCATATTCTGCATGCTGCGGTCCGCGTCGTAGCCATTCATTTCACTCATGCCACTCGTCGTGTGGAAGCCACTGACGCCATTCATATCCATGGCGTTGCTTATGCAGTTCAGACCGTTGCTCATGTCTGCCATAGAGGTCTGCATTGTCTGGCCCATGCTTCCATACTGCGTCTGGTAGAACTGCGAGTTGCCTTGCCCCATTGCATACCCGAACTCTCCCACACTCTGTCCGTATCCCATCTGTGCGTGGTGAGGGTGCAATGCCTGGTTGCCAAAGGCTACGCCTCCCAATCCCGGCTGGTCGCTGGGTACGGGCAGCATTTGCCGCACTGGCGGATCCTGCACAGGACTAATGATGGAATCAGCTCCCAGATCCTTGGCCCTCATTTCCACCAGCCTCAGCACCGGGAGCGAGATTTGTTCCATGTGCTTGGCCAGATGTACCGTCAGCTTCTTCCAAGTGGGAAAGACGCGGCCACAAAACTTGCAGGGCTCGTCTTGCGGTCTATCTTCAGTCTCCATGTGACATTCTTCCACCTTTTGCCAGGTTGGCTCGACGCCGCCAGCCCGCTTCATGGCTGCTTTGGTCTTGACCTTGGGTTCGACAAATTTGTGCTCGCGCACTAGATGCTGCAAAAAGTTGTCTTTGCGATAACAGGTATGACGGCAGTCTTCGACATCGCAGGTCCACCACTCTAGGTGACGGTGGCCTTCATTTTCGTGACGTACCCAATCAGCTTTGCGTTTAAACGTCTTGGGGTCCCTGCATTTATCCCACGTGCAGGTGAAGGGGCCGATATCTTCGTGCACGTGCTTGGTCCAGTCAGAAGGCTTTTGAAACTTCTTCTTCTGGTAGCACAGCTGACATTCAAACTCTGCGGGAAGATACTGAGTGGGTGGCATCGGGATGTCGGGTGGGAAGCTCTCGTTGCTGATGATACCTTCTGCAGGGCTGTCATCGTCTTCAAAGCGAGTGCCAAATGCACCAATACGATCCCTGTCGCCTTTTTGATCGCCTAGAATCTTGGCCGAGCCGCCGAGCGCCATGCAGAGTGATCCACAAGCGCAGTTGGCACCCTGTCGCATATGATTTACCTTGAGGTTCAGAAGATGCTTGTATCGAATGACCTGTTGATGCGCAATGCGATCAACGAGATAAAGGCCACCGCTTTGTAGACCGGGATTCAATTTCAAAGTATGCTCTTGGAAACCTGCGAACGTATGCGGGATGCTGTCGATTTCGTTGGGGTTCTTCTTCATTTCCGAGTCCTCGAGCAAGTCATCATCATCGTCATCATCTTCATCATCTGCTTCAGGCGCGCCTGCGGTGGAGACTGGCTTGCTGCGGGCTGTGGCGGCCGGGCCGGCACCAGACTTTTTCCACAAGTCAAAAAATGATGTCTGCGGGTCCTCGGTGGCTACGTTCAGCTGTGTTGTCTTGGGGAGTTCGGACTTGCTGCGAGGTCGGCGCAGTACTTTATCGACAGCCAGAGAGAAGCCACTCTTGGGAGAAGCCACTGGTGTAATGCCGCTGATTGATCCGCTTCGAGCGTGCGTTGACCCGATAGAGGCCAGCGGTGTCGCCATTGTAGCAAAGACAGAGTTGATGCTAGGCGTGGGCTGCTTACCCCAGCTAGATGTCCGCGAGGTGGGAGATAGATGCGGGGAGCTATCTCTACGTTCGTCTGATTGTTGGCTGTCCTTTCGGTACAACTCGTCACCCTGGGCACTCTTGGAGCGACTTCTCGATCTCTTGCGCATGGAAGACGAGCTGGTTCGTTGAACCAAGCCGCGAAGCTCGGCCAAAAAGCCGGTGGGTTTGGAAGTCTTCTTGGGCTCTGCTTTGCTTATTGACAGCTTTTTGAAAAAGTTGCCGCTAATGACGCCCTCAGCATCAATCACGCTTGGGAAACTGCGTCGACGGGTTCCCCACGTGGCCGACCGGGAGAGGATAGAGTCATTATCGCGCAGCATTCGTTCGAATCGTTCGATAGCAGCTTGTGATGACTCCGGTTGATACCGACTTTGCTCACCAGAGATGATTGGGTGTGACATGGGCGCAGACTCCCAGTGGTGGGCGGAATGTATGATTTTGTAGTCCTCATCGTTTAGAGGACCACCTGTGGGGTCAATGTAAATTTGTCCCTCAACATGTCTGTTCTCAGTATTGCTGCCCAGAGGGATACCGTCATCATCTTCGCGTGGTTGGTTGAGGGCTTGTATCTCTTCAGCAGTCTTTTCTGTTGGTGCCATTATGTCATGAAGGCCCTCTTGCAGCCAGCGTCCAACTTCTTGGTCTAGCTCTTGACGAGCGTCTTGTGCCACCAAGTCGTTGATGCTGGAGACCTCCTCAGAAGTCCGATCCCGTGGGTCGATGCCCGAGTGACCAGTTCTTGTATCTGGCTCCCATCGGCCAAGAGAATCTCGTCTGGTAGTGTTGGGTGTCCCTGGACGACTGCCAGATATTAACTCGCCGACGGAATGCACGCCTCGAACTGTGCTAGTGTCGTCGAACGTGCGCTCCACGGCGGGGGCGGGTGCCACACCATTGTCATTGTCCCAGTTTGAGACGGTAACTCTGGGGCTCTGCACAGGCATGGGCACCGGCACAAGAACAAGACCGTCCTCGCTAGAGCGACCACTACCTGTGGGGGCTGGAGTCAGTTGGGAAGATTCGGCAGACAGTGTGGCGCCCTTGAATTTTCGTTGGAGATCCCGTGGCGACACAGAGGTAGGTGGATTGGCGGCGCCGTTGGCCGCAGGGGAAGCTATATTGAGTGAGGATGATTGCTCTGGAGTCAATGGGTATGACACGGCATAACTTTCATCTGATTGTATTTGTTCGGCGACAGGGTCAGGCGCAAGAACGGATTGCTCCCATATGTCAGTCTCTGCCAGAAAGCTGGGACCGCCGGCGTGCGGGTTTGTAAAATCGACACCAAAGAAGGGGTCCTCGTCTGCGTCGAGATCGCTGTAGTCGCTGGCCTGATAATGACCTGGTGTGGAGTGGGAGGCGTCGGGAGTATCAAGGTGGACGAAGGATGGAGAGAGTGATTCGCTGTTGACGCGCGACAGTAAAGGTGAGGCGTCGTGCGCTGTAGAGAATTGATGGTTGAGGGATTGGTTTTGGTAGGACGAGGAGTTGCGGGGTTCGAGGCCAGTGTCTTGAAGCGAGTCGTGATGATCGCTTTGCGCCAATGTGAATGCGGAGGCCATGGCTGGCGAGTGCAGGGTGTGGCCGGGCCACGTCGGGTATATAATCAGGCAACAAGAATATAGGAAGAGTTGCGGGAGGCCTAGCTGAAGTGATGCGCGAGAGAAGTCTCTGGGCGCATATTCGCACGAACCTGCCGTATGGGTAGCGTGTGGTGGGTAGCGTGTGGTGGGTGGCTTGGTGAATAAGCCCAAATGCAAGCGAGGGGGGCAGCCTAACAGGTGGTTCGAGAAACGGATCAGTCTGCCAGGGGATGAGGAGGCGGAGGGGAGAGGAGGTGGTTGCGACGAAGAAGAAGAAGCGAAGATCGGCTCGCTGCGCGGAGAAGGCTGATGGAGATGAAGCGACACAGTGATTCAGTGGATAGTCCTGTTGGTATGGTGGCAAACGAAAAGTATCTATTGAGAGCCGAAGAGGAGAAGCGCTTAGAATGCAACCCCTGCTAGCTTGCAAGACAAGACGGCGAGTACCAAGTGAGCAAGGCAACGGCTGCTGGGCGGCGATGTGTCGGGGGATATTTTTGGGCGGGCGGGAAGCTACAATAGTGAAGCGCCGGAGCCGATGATGATGAGAGACGCCAAACGGGCGGGAGGCGTAGTTACCGAGGTGAGTGATGGCGGCCGAGAATTATGCCTGGAGAGCCCAACAAGGTAAAAAGGATGAGGGCAGAGATGTAGAAATCGCGAGGCGGATGAAGGATGGTGAGAGGAGAGATGAGAAAGCGATTTTGGGGTGGAGATTGTGAGCCTGGCGGACAAGCAGGGCCAAGTCCAAGGAGCTGGCAGCTCAGTGGTCACTTACTGGTCGGTGATTTGCAGTGGTTGCCTCGTGGAGTTGGAGCTGAACTGAACGAGTGGGCAGGCAGGAGCAGCCTAATGCGACTGCCTGATTTGGACTGATTGGGACATTTCCGGGCTTGCCAGCTGGCAGCAGCTGAGCGCCCGTTTGATGAAGACTGAAAAAGTACCGGTCCGTCAGAAAGTGTCGGTCCGTTTGTCAAGACTGGCCAGAAAGGCTTCTGTTGGCTGCAGCTATTGACCCTCTGCATTTAAATCTCACGATATCTTCTTTCATATGACAGCTGGCCATCAGGTAACCAAATTTACCCGCCGCTTCTGCCGCAACCTGCCATCCCGAAACTCTCCATCGCTCTAATAAAACTACCCGCTGTTGCTCCTTGGCGCCTTCTCCACCAAGGCTGGTCTGTTCTGGCTGCCGTTCTAATTTAATTCTGAAGTCGGTCCAATGTCATTTCGTCCTCCCAAAAAAAAAAAAAAAAGAATTGCTGCAGTCCATGCCGTCATGCCATCCTCCACAGCCACTTATTAACCATTTGACCATCGTCAGCCTTGCTCGTCTCACTCTGCCATCGGTCCCGAACTAGTCGACGGCCCGTGGGGCTGGAGGCCCCAAGTCCTCCTTAGCTTTGCGCAGAGAGCGCCTCACGATGCACACCTCCGCCGCCCTACCTCGCACCAAGGTTGCGGGATGCGGAAATAGTTTAGGCGTCGGTGCCGCGACTAGACAAGTGAGCCTTGCCGTACCTGTTAGTGACTTGTATTTGAACCACCCTTTACGGAGTACTCTGATCCGCTATTGTAACCTTGCGCTCCAAGGCCTCCAAGGCAGTTTCTCGGTGGCTGTGGCGTGGCAGTGCCTTGAGGCTGTCCACTCTGTCCCAAAACAGGTCAATCACAACCAGACTGAGACTGCACCGATCAAGGCTGCCAGATCCAAAGGCTTGTTTCTTTTAATGTCCGGTGGCCCTTGCATTGGAGGCTTGGCTGCGTGGCAACGTGGGAATGTGTCGGTCATCAGAGCCAGATGCGGCAAGTATATCTGCTTCACAGCTAATCGATGCTAACTAGTTATCAACCACCGAGCCATGGCTAGTCCTTCGTCAAACGCAGAGTTAGTACAAGCAAGGTCGTATATGCCAGAAGGCTAAGAAGTGTCAAGAGCGTCACAGTCTGGCCCGAAGTCCGAAATTTGCGCGTCAACAGACCATCGGCTGACTCTTTGATGAAGAATTGTCGTTGACCCTCGTACCGTCGATACACGGCAACGAGCAAAATCGCAGTGCCGTAGACGGCAAAGAGCGCACCGATTGGATAAAATTCATCGGTGAAAATCTTGAGAATGACCAGTGAAAACGAAAATTGGCCAAGGGCTGTCCGCATGTACGCGCCTTCAAATGTCCGCTGCGCTGCACGAACCTCGACTAGCCTATTATTGCAGGTCAGCTACCAGTGAAGCCGTTGCGGGTGTTTTTTTGATGATTGAGAAGCACTGACTCGGCATTAGTGAGCACAACCGATTGGGCGCGATGCAGACGCAAATGAAATTGCTGTTCTGGGTGTGGCTTCCCGTTACCGTCATGTTAGCTGCTGCTTAAAGTGTCGGGTCGCACTCCTGGAGAATCATACCTCCCACATGGTGCTGGTCGTGTATCGCAGAGCGGGCGTCACTCGCCAGCTGGCATACTGAGATGACTCAGCAATGAAAAGGATCCCAACTAGCCACGCTCCACTCAAGACTGAAATCTCATGAGTATTTGCTGCTGCTTTGGGAACAAAATACGCGCCGCGGTGCTCAAGACGATGGCGGAGCGGTGCATACGTTATGTGGAAGGCCGCAGCCAAGTGATGCGATACGCTGGATTCCAGTCGTGCCCATTTCATCACGTGGACTGGTCCCCGAAAGTCTAAAAACCCTTCACTGCCATCTCACAAGTTCCCAGCATACTAAACACAGTCTGCGGCTCGGACCTTTTTCACATCAAAGTCAAAAGTCTAAATGTTGGATTCATTGGACGGTGTATATGTGAATGCCGTTTCGCTGAGATTGATATAACCAGAGCTTCCATCGGCCACAACCGGGGCCGATGCAATGCCGCTTGCGAACAAACACCGCAAGAGTTATTTCATCTGTACCCATTCACCATGCGCGGATTCTAACCTCGCCGCTATCTCGCTTCATCTGTCCCTCTGTTGCCCGGCAGGGCGCCCATGACGGCCCAGTCGCCCTGCGTCCACACGCTCTTGAGCCTCCACGTCTTGGCCTTCCACAGCGTCGCCTCCCCCTCCACCTCCACCTTGACGAGATCAATCGAGTACAGGCTTCCGACCACCAGCCGCTCCGCCGCGCCTCCATTCTCCATCGCCAGCCCCTTGCCCGCGCGGTAGTGGTGCGCGACGCCCGTCGCTGTCGTCGTCGCCGCGCGTCCGTCGTCTGAAAAGGTCGTCCGCACGTTGCTCGTCATGTGCGTCGTGTCCAGCTTGGACACGTTGTCAAAGCACGACGTGGTAATCTCGTCGAGGCCGTGCAGCAGCGCGCCGTTGAGGTCAAATACGGCGTCGGCGGTAAAGGCTGACTGGAACAGGGCCCGGTCGGCCGTGTCAAGGCCGCAGACGCACCGCGCAATGGCGTCCACAATGGCCTCGCGGTCGCTAGGCAGCGGTGAGAGGTTGGCAGAGATTGAAAAGCTCATTTTGTGTCTTTCTTTTTTTCTAGATTGTGATTGTGTGTTTTGAAGCTGTTGAAAAGAAAAACAAACTGATATGGAACCCCTCTCGTTCTATTAACGGGCGCAGATGGCTGGGGCCTTTTTATGGCGGGGCAATTGACAAACAACCCGAGAATCGGTGTTAGTGATGTCGACTGATTCTTAAGCTCCGAGATTCATACGCCAGCATTACTTACTGGGCTAACCCCATAATACTGACTAGTTGTTTCCGTCATCAACTTACAAATTTCTGGCTCTCATGGCTCTACTGCACTCATTGCTCGATACCACAAGCATCAAGCGTTCGTTAACTATAGGGTGGGACTGCCCTCATACAACGACAGAGACGTTTCTGGAATTTTGAAGCCGTACGAATAAAAAAGTCCTCTTAATCACAACTGACATGATTCCCTATTTTACTAGACACATGGAATGATCTGCCAAGTAAATAGCAACAAAGCATACATCGTCAAGTCGTTTTTATGCAAGAAAGAATCAGCAGATGCAACACCCGACTACGCGGTTATGCCATCCAGGAGCTTGAGGGCCAGAAATGCATGGGCATGCCCAGTTCCTGCTAATGTGATTATGCCTTGTCTCGTCCTTGAGACGTCCCCCCCCCTAGATCGATCAAATCTTGCGCCACTATTGAATCAAAGAGACCATGATGCCTCGCGGCCGAATCGCCGTTTCTGTTGACGCCGTAAATCCAAAAACTCCTGACTGAAGAGACGTCCAAAATGACTGCATTCAAGCCCTTGTACAATTCTGAGCCAACCTGAGAAGCTGTGGTTTGATGGACAATGCCCTCCCCCATTCAGGCCTCGACATGGTATCATGCCACTCACCAAAGATCTGGCACGAGTGCATCTGTTCGCTTGGTGCCGTCTGTTTGCAGCTTTAATGGCCCAAAGTCCATTGGGTATATGTGCTTTGTTATCCCAATTTTGCCTGCAATTGCCGTTTCCGAAATCGCCGTGGTCTTGTATCATCAAAGCAACACCCGCTGCTCTTGAAACAAGGCTGCTCATTCATCGTCATGTCTCGTGTATATGTGAACATTCTCCGTGCATTGATGCCGGGTATGACTTGAGTGTGAAAGATATCAGAATTATAACTGGCACATTCTATCCGCTTGTGCGCGTTGTTAGTCTTGGGAAGTGTGCCAAGACACCCTCACTCACGTGGCCGGTCCACTGGTGTTGGGAAATTGCCAAGATTCGAAGCCCATGCTCTGCTGCTGGGGTTGTTGTAGGAGCATCTGCTGTTGGTGTGCGAGCCAACTGATACTAGGCTCGCCCGCTTGGCTCGGCAGATGGCCTGGTCTGAGAGAATGGTCCATTGGAGACGGATACGTGCCTTCCATGGTCGGCTCTACCCCGTTGTACAGCGAGTTGCCCGGGAGCGAGACAAACTGCTGATGTGACTGACTGACGAGGTCGCCGCTAAAGGACACAGATCTCGCCTGTGCCGCTGCTAGTGCTACATTGTTCCAATTCCAGTCGTTTAGCTGCGGCGTTCCGGGGGCTGTTTCCACCCAAGTAGACTGAGAGGCCGGTCCAGGCCCAAAGGAAGATAATTGTTCGGCAGAGCTGCTTTCGCTACCGTATGGATGCCACGCAAAACCCATATCCATTGAACCAGGTATAGTAACTGGGCTTGGCTGCGTGGACCCCCAAGCCAAACTCGAACCAGGAGAGACATTAAAACTTTGTTCGGTCGTCATCGGTATGCTTAGTCCGATTTCTGGCAGTGAACGGTCAGAATCTTCGCCCGTATTATCCGAAGAAAAAAAAAGACTTTACAAACCTTCATCTGCCACGCTCGCAAAGGCGCCTCTGGATGGCAAAATTCCGGGTGCAACAAGATCAACGGACTCTGGTACCATTCCCGTCCCGTACACATGTCTCGATGCTATGACAGCTGGATGACCAGGTGCAGGTGCTGGTGAGGAGGATTGTGAGTGTGCTGCCGATCCGCCAGTTCCTTGACCAGCACTCTTGCCTTGCGAGTCCACCGTCGGCTGCTGATCAACGGGGCAGAAGCTGCAGTCCTTCTTCAGTCGTATGCAGTTTATACATCGGTTCTGTATCTCCGAAGACACGATACAGCGAATTTTCCGCCGCCGGCAATGACCTGTTGCATCGCAGCCTTGGTTAGCAGTGGTGACTTGAGCAAAGCTCCAGAAGCTCGAGCTACCACTCGGCAGCGTAACAAACCGAGAGGCGCGTGGAAGAGGCAGAGCGCTGGACTCACTGCATGCTATTGATGTTCTGTGGTACCCTAGCTTGTTACGCTTCTTCTCCCCTGCTGTCGTTGGGCTTTCTTGCGCCATGTCGCGTACCGTGGGTGTCGAGAAGGATCGCTTGAGAATGGGAGATGGCTCCTCGAGCTGTGCGGTCATGCTGAAGGACCCTGGTCTGCTGAGATCCGAAGTCTTTTTTTGGCGAGATTTGTTCCGTACAACCTGTCCTGAGGCAGAGACCTCTTCAATGTCTCGACTCTCGCTGAACTGCAGATGGTGTTGATAATGCCGTTGCCAAAGGCTGTCGCCCCCGCTGCTCGTACTATTTTCATCCGCGCCTCTATGAGATTTCAGTAGAGTGCTGTTGCCTCGCGTAGGCAATCGATGGTTCCGTGAACCCGGTGACTGCAGTGGAGATCGGAGAGGTAAGGGGCAGATGATAGCCATGAAGATGTTGTGGACCAACAACACCTGTCAAACTTTGGTTGACCGAGTAGCGCTGCACAGCCCGTCTCTTCTTTAGTGAAGAAAAAGAAGAGAGACCTGCGATATTGCTTTGAACAGACTAGCCTCGCGACCACTTCTCAGACGGAGAGAGAGAGAGAGAGAGAGAAGCAAAGAGGAGATGAGAAACAAAGAATAAGAATAAAAGTGCTCGGGCTCTAAAAAAGAGAATTTGCCTTTTCGCCACGGGCACGGCTGTAAGCGAGAGGGAAGAGGAAAGAACGGGAGGAGGGGAGGCGAAGACGAATGATTGGGCAGCTGCCTGTGCCTGATTACCGGCAAGACCAAACTTCCGAGAAGCGGTATAATTAAGCAGATTTGGCCAAAGAGGGACAGCTGGTTGTCGTGCTGGGTGACCTTTTCATTTTAGGATAATCAAAGCCAAAGGAATGCCAAATGATCGAGAGTAGGCCCCATAACTGTACGCACAAAGTCAAGCTTCCCGATGATTATTAAAGTTTCGCAGTGCCTTGGACGTAAAGAACCCGGAGAGCAGGCAGTGGGGGAGGGGGAAAGATAAATATTGTATATCACTCGTTGGACGGAAAGGTGACGATGCGAGCGAGGAGGCTGAAGAAGACGTAGAATGGCGTTAAGTTGGGGTAGAGAATGTAATTCGTAGCAAGACGTGAAGGCCTCCTTGGCTGCAGCCCATGTACGTCGGCAACTTTCTTTGCCACGCCCCTGGTGCTCTGCATGCTTGGCTTTATTTACGCTTGGGAATGCATAATGCCACAACTAGCCTGTCTACTGGTATTGTGGGAATTGGGTGCATTGGTTGTCTGATCATCTACACGCCATGTCGTGCGCTGGGGCGGCGCTGGGCGAGCCTGACACGGTGCGCACGCCACTCCCAGCTGTGGTGACAATGTATATACGCGAGTTATTCTGAAAAAAAAAAAAAAAAAAAAAAAGGTGCGGAGGTAGGTAAATTGGCCTCAGCGCTAAACCCCCTGGTGTGTGTCGATATGAAGAAGCGTTGGTGGCCTCGTATGTATAAGCTGGCGCACCACACAGGTTGTTGCTAGCTTTGCGCCCCCTTCTTGTTGTTAATTAATGTCTCTCTACTTGTCGCCTTGGTGGCGCTTTGAAATGTGAGCTAAATGACAATGTTGGCCCGAGGAACAAGGATGTAACGTTTTACGGGAGAGCCAGTTTTTTTTCTTTTTTTCTCTGTTTTTATCCTTTGTGATTTGGTAATCCGAATCTCCAGGTGGCCATGACGATGACCCCCTAATAAGCAAACTTCTGCCGAGCTGAGGGTTCCAATGTGGCGTACGCGCCTGGGGAGGAAACCAGCGATTGGAGGCGAGGACAGACGCCGATTTGCAGGTCAAAGACCCCAAGGGGACCGGGCGGCAAAAGAAGCAGAAAGAGAAACAAAACACATGCCAGCTGCAGAAGCAGGCTGCAGAGCAGAGAGCCAGCGCCGGTAAATGGCTGTTGTCAAGCACAATGCATGTGCAGTTGATCGCCGGTGGTGGCTTGGGCCCGACTGCCAGGCTCCATTGTCGAAGAAGGAAATTTGGGCGCCAGCCAAATACTCCGTAAGAAGAATGGCATGAGACAAGAGCACCAGACGACTGAATTCTTGCAGACAGGTTGCGCAGGTCATGAGGCTAGCGACACATAACTGCATAATACCCTGCGTGTCGTCACTGCGAGTCCCGCCTCCCTCCCAACCAGTTGTCTGCATCTGCATGTATTATGTAGCAGAGATGGATGAGCTGACAGGGGTATGCTGTGTGCCACTGCTGGGCACGCCAGTGTTCCCAAGAGACGGGTTCTTGGGACGGGGGAATCTCTCTCTGGGCCGATTTGAGGGGGTTCTTCTCAAGTTAGCTACCTTTGCTAGGGGAGCCGGGACCGGCCGAGGTCCATCGAATAGAAAAATGATTGTGTGGTCGCCTTGCAAGGACTGCGACGTCGAACCTAGAGGGCCAAGGTGGTTAGACCCCTGCGCATAACGGCCGCCGGCTACAGGCGACTCCGGCAAAAGCCTGTTCAACCCCCAAGCCTTGTTTTTCTTGTTGCATCCAAACTCATGCTCCCGCAGTTGAAGAGGTGCAGGGTTTCAGTCAAGCCTCTGCGGAGACATCTCTCTTCTTTTCTCCATGGGCTGGGCAACCACGTTGTCACTCCAAGAAGCGGTGACTTGTCGGGGAGGAAAGAAGAAGATATAGAGACCATGTTGAATAACAGAAAGCAAGGAGGCTTGGCCGAGTTTATCTTTTTCCAATTCGACCGTCAACCTTTTTCTACTTGTGACCGCGTACCAGCGCCACCAACCCATTTTGCAGTCTAAGAATAATTATACATAATAACTCATGGATCAGGCGGGGCAGGACAAGAATGCGACACGATAAACAAGTTCGGGGGGGTGATCGGCTTAAAGCAATCTACTCAGCAAGTTGACTAACTTACTAACTAGTAGTTGACTAGTTGCTTTTCCATGATAGGACTCTCGGGTTCCACTAGACAAAAGTGCGTGCGCTCACAGATGCAAAAGGTCGTGTAAGTAAGGTTTTTCATGAATATTATTAATAATAAAATCTTCGACGGCCAATCAGGAGGGGGCGCGTCTCGCCAGGCTGGGATTGACCACATTTTTCAGACATTACTCTGTATTGCGATTGTCACCCTCGTCCTGGCAGCAGGGGATCCTTGTATCTCTTCCTCTCTCCTGTAGGATCTAGTCTTGTCGACCGGCTCCCGTCAAACGAGCATCACGCGCTAACACTACTACGGATGCTCCCTTGCCCAGTTCACCAATCAGTTTTTGGGCTGGTGCAGTGCTCTTTGCTTTGCTTCCAAAATAATCCCGTGTAAACGTGGCCGGCTCCTCAAAGGGACTAACATGCCAAGATACACTGTAAACGACGGGCCTCGGATCAAGCAATGCGTTTCTCTACCATGTTGATGTCGACTAGACGAGTCTTAGCCCAGAGCTGCCTCGATCAGAGCTTCTTGCCGAATTTGGGCTGAGCAATACGCATGACCATTGTTGCATAGGTGCAGGGGCCGCAGCTGCATGACAAGACAACCCACGATGAATTGCTTCTCTACTTACCGCAAAGCGTCGTATTCCTGACACAGTCAAATCGTATATATAGCTCAACATGATGCATGACCATGTTTGGGGAAGCCCTGTCGACTGCCAACACATTCTGCATGCCGTATTAGCAGCGGTGCCGATAGCGCCCTAATACCGCGAGGATTGGTTGGAGTTGGGCACTGTTGACGCTAGTTCGGGAAAGTCTTTGTTTTGCAGATGATAATAATGCGACTGCCTCAAGTGCATGCTGCAGCCTCTAGTTACTCTCTGAGCACGTACTTGTAAGTACGGTGTACGGATTAGAGGAGGAATTTATGTGACCCATAATTCTGAAGGGTGGGAGTGGGGGAGAGAACTGAGACTACGAACCGTGTATCAAGGTCGACGTACAGATTCTGAGTACGAAATATGGGAGGACGGGCTCAGACCTTGGTCGAACAAACCTCAACCTTGGTCAAAGTAGGACTAAAACGGCAGAAGAGTAATTCTTAACTACAGATACATTATGGCTCCTACTAAGTACTAATATATACTTCTAGGTAATATATAATAAGTATATAATAAGTATATCCTAAGTATATATCAGGTATATATTAGATACAAAGTTACTTATTATTTAAAAGATTTTACTTATTATAAAAGTATATAAAGTTATTATAAAAGATTAAGTAAGATAAAAGATAATTTTAATTAAAAGTTAAAAGAAAGATATTAAGATAAGATTATATTATTTAAATCTTATAAATTACTTAATAATTTATTTAAATCTAGACCTTTATTTAACTTTAGTAATATTATATAAAAATATAGCTATTAGTATTAGACTTAATATTTATTATCTAGTATTCTAATAGTTAGAATCAAATAGTAGCTTGTTAGAATTTAATAAGTCCTCTATTTAAGACTATATTAGTAGTTAATAGGATCACGGCTTTATTTATTCTACTTCTATACTTTATGTAGATAGCATTAGTAAATAGATTATCAATTCTCTCTATACTAAGGGACTCTTAGTTGCTCTATATATATGTGCATTATTGCACGTGTGTCGGGTTCATTCCGACGACCCCTGCGTTAGAATTAAGTGTAATAATTAGAACTTAATAAATAAAATAGGCCCTAATAATTACCTAGTATATACCTAATATATATCTAGAATAACTTAGTAATAACCACTCTAGTAGGTCTAATATACCTATAGCGTAGCTGTAGAGTATACTCACCGCATTTGTTTTTTGCCCCACTTCGACCAAGTCTGAGCTATGTGCTCCCAAATATGGAATATGTTGAGTGTCTGTCTCTTTCACAATTACAAGTAATGTCTCAACGTCTCAAACGGACTCTGCCGCATCTTCAACAAAAGGACATTAGCGTATTAAACGCGGAGCTCCGTCAGTTGACTAGTGGCATCTCGTCTGAATCACTGCTTAGGCCGGGTCTAACCAAATGGCCTACAAGCCACCAACTAACTAGTGGACAGGGGAATGCATTCCAGAACCGCCAAGTCTGCACAACAACAGCATGGATGCGCCGTGAATGATCATCTCATGCGAGGGTATTCTGAGGCGTCGAGGAAAGTGTCAGTTTGAATCCTGCAAATGCAGGCAAGAGGGGAAACGGCGCTAACATGCTGGCGGCGATTGATGCAAGCCGTCCATGGCAAGCAAGCAGCAGGCAGCCTTGCCAGCTGCAAGCTGGCCAGCACAAGATGCCCAATCTCGAAAGAAGAAGGCTTTGGGATTGCCTGCATTGTTCAGGGTACCAAGACAGCGGGAAGATCCTGCGTATCCTTTCACAAACAAGGAACTCATGCGAATGGCTGAACAGCATGTACAAGGCCACTCATTAGGCCGATAGCCCCAGACTTGTGCAAATGAAAAAGTCGATCTGTTTCAGGCAGCGGACCAAATCGCCCGCACTAGAAAACAACAACCAGCGATTCTCGAGGGTCTTCAGGCATACAGGGGAGGGGACTGCTGTGCTCAGAGGGGACAGATTCGAAGCACCCTCACCCACCCCTACACAAGCTGGTGTGTAAGGCGCTAACCTGCCATTCGTGCTTGGCGGTTTTCCAGCCTCGATCGACTAGGTGTGTCTTTATGGAGAGAAAGAGACATGGAAATGACGCTAAGTCATCTGGAATTGCCATGGGCTGTATTCGTCTATAGATTTGTTCGTGAACAACTCTCAACCAGCAATCCAACATCAGCCCGGCCAGTCCACTCGCCAAAATCCCCGTCGGTTTAATCTGTACACGGCCTGGCTCTATCTATTCGCAGCCTTGTTACATTTCAGGTTACACAGTCTCATTTTCCATCTTTTTTTTCTTCTTCTTTCCAACGGTGCGGGAGCTGCGCCACTCGTATCGCTGAAACGGCTTTGCTACTTTTTAAAGACCATGCATATGTTACCATGCATATGTTTCAAACTTTTACCAAGAATGAGTAACCAAATAGCGTACACATTTTCTAGGTGCGTTGCGTATTTCGTCGTCATTTGCGGATACCGGTAGAGAATAACAAAAGTACTGCTGCTTCTACTGTTTGGCATGCTGCGCTCCAACTTGTGCTACAACCTTCACAATGTTCTGGAGCGCAGCTACGAGTGGATTTACCGCAACATTCCCCAACTTGCCAACCCAACCGAGCTGTCAAAGTGACTCCCGCTACAAGGTGGGCTTGAGGGATGTGGCGTACATATGGGGACAGATGCAGGTAAAGATCTTCGTCTGAAATAGGCCCTCATCAAGCTGATCCCTTCTCGAGCTAATCACGGACATGAGATGGTGCCCGCCAAAAAGTCGCGCATTCCAAATCAGCCAGGGAAATCAGCCAGGCAGGCTGCTTCAGAACATGGGGCGAAAGCTGGTATCCATTCTTAATCTGACCCTGGGGGCGCGAGTCGCGAAGCTGATTGTGGCGAGCATGAGCAGGCGAGATGACTGCTCATAATTGGATGGTTTTTCGGGTTAGGCCTGCGCGCGTCGGGATCTCACATGATCAGTGCCTCTTCGATCAGAGACGGTAGCTGCATAGCCATATTTAGTGATATGTAATCATCTTGGCACGCTGCGAAGCTGTCTCGAAGCTGCTGAGACATGGAGGCCAGCCACGCTTTCAGATGCAATGTGGGGTTCGAATACTTTCATTTCTACCATTCATAGCAATCGTGAGTTGGGAGCACAATTTAGAAATGACGCGCTTCCCGCGGCGGAAATACCTTGACGCGAACTCCGCATACCATTCGTGGCTTCATGTCGACAGTAGGTTGCGGCGTTTGCCGAGTTGCGTCTCCCGTCGGATCTCGGAATGTCGTGGAAAGCACAGCGCCGAAAATACAGGCGATAAAGTTCCACCGCCCGCGAGAAAGACCTAAAGATAGAAAGTAAGCTGCGGAACACGATACATCGACGTGATCGATTCAGCGATCTGGGCAGGGAGGTTGGAAACAATGGCAGTTTCGATTTAGCTTTGTTGTCTTTGACAGACTCTTAGCGCCAAGAATGGAGGGAACTAGTTTAGACTTATAAGCACTATTGACAGCCGCAATCTAGACATGCCTCAGAAAAAGGGAGATGATAGTCGAATCGAGATGATCTCGACCTTTCTTGTACCCAGTTATCCTCGACATTTCGTGGCCCTAGTTTTGAGACACTGTATGCACTGTGCTGCCACGCAGTGCTGCGGTGGGCCCCACAGTGCGCCACAACCCCGCGCCACATACTGGCAGGTATGACGCTGTTTGCAACGATCCGATTTGGCCATCAACGAGGACTGACGGCTGGACGCTTTCCCCGTGCTTGCAATGAGCGACCTTCAAAGGGCTTGGGCCAAGGCAAAGCTTGGGATTGCGCACGGCGTGTTTGATGAGGCTGAGGAGGACTACACGATACCCGAGGCGGCTGATGTGGTTGACGACGACTCATCATCGGCATCCTCTGCGTCTTCAGTTTCCTCAACTGGCACTATCGTGCCAACGGCCACGCAGCGACTTTTTGCACGTCCGAATGGGTAAGTTTGTTTCCCATTTATCAAAAGTGTACAGGAAAGCCCAAACAAAACGGACTTTCTTTTGCTGACGTGGTGGACAGAATCTCCCGAGGGCGGACATTGGAGCAGATCCCATGGACGACATATTTTGAACGGGAACTGTACATGGACTCGGCAGATCAGTCGGTCAAATTCCACGCCTACCTTAGCTCACCTGTTGAAAAAGGACCTCTGTTTGTCATGCACCATGGAGCTGGCTCCTCTGGGCTGACGTTTGCTTTACTTGGTTCCGAAATCCGGAAGCGCATGCCCAACGCCGGCATCCTCGCGGTGGACTGCCGCGGCCACGGCTCCACAACGACGAAGAACGGAGCCAATGTAGACCTGAGTCTGCAGACCCTGTCCTCGGATCTCCTATTCATGATTGAGGCGGTACAGAAGCAGATGAGCTGGGCTTGCCTGCCGCCGCTCGTCCTCGTGGGCCATTCCCTCGGCGGCGCCGTCGTGACAGACTTGGCCAGCACGAAAAAGCTCAGGTCGTCGCTGCTCGCCTACGCCGTGCTCGACGTCGTCGAGGGATCAGCGATTGACGCACTGCAGAGCATGCAGAGCTATCTTTCAACGCGCCCCAGTGGCTTTGCGAGCGTGGAATCTGGCATCGACTGGCACATTCGGACGCGAACAGTGCGCAACAGCACGTCGGCCCGCACATCGGTCCCTGCGCTGCTGTTGCTGCACAGAGACGACGGCATGCCTAGTCCGGAGCGGCCGTGGCGGTGGCGGACCGACCTCGCGGCCACGCAGCCCTTCTGGGAGGGCTGGTTCGCCGGGCTGAGCAAAAAGTTTCTGGCGGCGCCCGGCGGCAAGCTGCTGCTGCTCGCGGGAACGGACCGTCTCGACACGGAGCTGACGATTGGCCAGATGCAGGGGAAATACAACCTGCAGGTGTTTCCAGAGGCGGGACACTTTATCCACGAAGACCTGCCGGAGCAGACGGCGATTAGTCTGGTGGACTTTTACAAGAGAAACGACCGAAGCCAGCTGGTTCTGCCGCCCAAAGTGTCGGATCTGTTGAAGCAGGGAAAGAAGGTATAGATGATGTGGTTGGGGGGAATGACAATGGCGGTGGTTTTCTGTTTCTAGGCGTACAAATAAACTATGGTTAGATGTATATAGCTAAATTTCGCAACGGATTGCCTCGTATCTCTTATCCCTTGTTTTTATGAATGGATAACCGAACTGAAGTTGTTGATTAAGGACGATAGGAATGCTACTATCGTCCAGGGCCTATATTAATACCAGATCCTTGCTCCGTCGGCGGCCGCTTCCTGTTGAGTGCTGAATGAAATAGTACGTGACTTTACTATGGACTCGTTTATACCAGATCCTTGCCTCATCTTCGGCTTCTTCCTGTCGAGTGCTGAACGAAACGGTACGTAGCTTTACTGTGGACTCAAGCGCCGAACTAGATGGGATGATTCTTTTACTTTATAAGTAAAGTGCCGCATTGCGCAACTACCACTAAACTACAAAGTGTAGTTTGGTGAGCGAGGCAAGTCAGTTCGGCTGATGTCCGCATCGAGATGAAGCGGATATCAAGCGTGCCGAGACAGCAAAAGATGCCGCGCAGGTTGCATTACAGGGCCAAGCCAGCTGCGAGTGAGTTCTGACAGAGCCCCAGGCGCATTTTACATAGAGTGGAAACACAAAAGCCCTACTTCAGAGGAAGCGGAAATAAAGAACCAAGACCGCTTCGCGGCCGTGTTTGTCAATCGACCGATCATGACGTCAGCCAAGGACGGGAAGCGGTACATGGGGCGAGGAAGATTCCAACTGTCCCAAGCACCCAGATCCTTTTATTAAATAGCGGATGATTACAATTCGTTTCTTAATGCGACGAAGATTCTGGCGGACTGAAGTGGGGATTTCATAGTCCAGCTCAACATTTCACATTTGGGCGCCCATGGCCAAGCACCGACGCATCACACATCAGCGGCGACTTGTCCCGCTAATCCGAGCTACAGCAGCCATGGCCTCTTGTGAGTAGTACAAGAGCTTTGCTTCCGCCGACGCCACCAGACTTACAGATTCCACGTGATAGTTTTCTATTCTACGAAAAATGCAGACTCGTCGATACACCAACTACCCCTGTCACTTGACCGAGAATGCGTGTTGGGCATCCTCCACAACTATGCACTTTTGCCCCGGATTCTGTGGCCTAATACGATAATGACAGACAAGCAACAGACCCTGTCCGGTATAAAGGGCATTCTCACCGACAGCAACGTCCATGCATCTCTGCTCAAACTGACAGACGGACTATCGTGCGTGGAAAAGGTCGGTGGCTTTACAATGACGGTGTCCTATATCATCCTCAACGGCGAGGCAGCGACAGGCGACGTGAAAAGGTCGCGTTGCTTGCGGTTGCGGGAAGAGCGGTCTATTCGCGCGCTTAAGCCGATTGCCAGCTTTACCAAGTTTAAAAATGAGTCGCCGGTAAAGACTCGAAATCTTTTGCGATTTTTTGAAGCGTTTAGTCAAAATGGAGCCGATTCTATGGCGGCGCTCGAGAGTATTGCAGTAGCGGATTCTAATAATGACAAGCAAAAGGCAGCTTATGCATGAAATTGAGTAACATGAGACAAAAATTTTCAATGGTTGTAATAATTAGAACATGCATGCTCATCTCGGATGCTCTGTGGTGCCGAGGGCTGATGTTCCTTATTACGGAAAGTCTGCGTCACAATCAGCACATTTTCTTTACTAGCGCTTTGTGCAGTGGGCATGTTTATCGACTCTGCGATGGCAGTGTCACTATAACAATCGATCGCGTCTTGACGTACTGTGATTGCTGCAGCACAACTCCCTGGGAAGATCCCCCAGATTGTGGACTGCCGTGACCTCTAATAAGCCGCTTGCCAGCCTGCGTATTCGGGTAAGACGCAAGTGCACTGGTGCAGACTGCGTGCGTAGTGATGGGTGGCGGGTGGAGTAACAGCTTTGACATGGCTGGTGAATTATGCATATGCAAGTTATCTTTTCATTTATGATGTCTTCATTTCCAGCCTTCTGGAAATAAACTGTAATAAAGCTGGCTTTTTCAACTTTATTCTTGATTATAATGGTCAGATCGAAGGCATCTGCTAAGACGCTAGCGAGTGGGTCTGTCTAGCTACAGGGGCTTAGCACTGTCATAGCGCTTAGCGACCACTGAAAACAGGGGTAGACTTCGCCAACTAGGTTTTCGCCATTCTGCAGTAAAATGCACTGGAAACCCACTGAAAACCCGCTGAAAACGTGCTGTTGAAGCGCTGACCCTTCTCCGCAAACTGACACTTTCAAGACCAAGAAAGACCCAACAAATCCCCACGCTCACTCATGATGCCTTTCTCGTCTCTCTGTGTCGCGCATTCGTCTTCCTGCACACTCTGAGACACCTTGGGTTTGCGCCACCCGGGCTGTCATTCTGTCCTGTTGGAACCCGCTACCCGACTTGGAAATGCCTCTCTGAATATCGCGACTTTCTACATGGCCTTGGAACCCGCATCGATCAGCAAATACACCACCCGTCCCATGCCCACCACATCACCTTCCTCCCTGAGCCCTCGCGACAGAGGACTCGCTTCGACTCGACCACCATGGCCTTTCTAGAGGACCCTCGCCTGCGACAGCGCTGGAACCAGATCACGCATGACGCCGAGGCCGTCACCGAGAACGCGGCCGCCGGCATTTGGTCCTTCCAGCAACACTACATCAATCCCTGCTTCGGATACCTCAGCAGCTCGTTCGAGCAGTGCACCGCCGTCTGTCTCGGCGACCCCGACGAGCGCATGCGCCGGCGAAGGGAACGCGAGCGCGGCGGTGCCGGCGCTGAATACTCGTTTGATTTTTACGACGACTGGTACGGCCAGGGTGACGGCCAGGACGGTGGCACCGGCCCCGGCTTCTTTGGCGGCTGGGCGGGCGAGGACTGGGACCGTCTGCTCGCCGGAAGTGGCAGCCATCCCAAACACCTTGGCGGCGAGGGCACCACCGCCGAGCAGCCGCGACGGAAGCGCGGCATGAGCTACGGCACCAGGGGCACCCGACGCAAGGCGAGCGAGCAAGATTCAACCATCATTCCAAGCACACAGCCCATCGGCTTCCTCAGTAAGCTGCCCTGGAAGATGGGCGGCACCCTGCGATACAAGCCCAGCGCTGCCGACTTGCAAGACCACCCTGGAAAATCCGAAAACCCCGAATCGGCGCCCTTGCTCGGCAGCGACGACGAATCGGACTACGGCCAGCTCATTGTTCCGCGCAAACGAAGCGGCACTACGGGATCCGGTGGCACTGGAGGCACGTCAGATTCCTATCGATCACGTGGCGACTTGTTTCCCTCCGACGGCGAAGGCGAGGAGGATGCAATTGTGTTGGCCGACGACGTTACATATGACATGGTGCGAAATGACCGCAGCAGCGGAAAGAGTGATCGGACGAAGAGCAGCAAAGGCAAGCGACCGGCTCAACGTGGGCATTTCTTTGCACCTCGAACCCTCTCGAGAACAACGATAGCCTCAAACTCATCCGCCGAGACCATGCCGTTGAATCGCTCAATGTCGTCACTGGCCATCAGCCCAGCAGCTACAGAGCGCGTGCCGTCATTGAACGACTTGCAATTGGAGGAGGAGAGGCTGCGCGACGAAGAGGAGCAAGAAATTGTCCGTAAAAAAGAAGCAGCGGTACAATTGGCAACACAACTCGGACTTTTACCAACGACTACCGACTCACACTCTGTCACCCAAGTCAGAGATTCTCCGTTGACCGACCATGCACATATCCCACAGGCTGCGCAGGAAATAGCGCAACAGACGCGGGACACGGTGAGCGCAGCCACTAGCCATGAGCAACAGAATGCCACGCCGCGGCAAGGCTCGCAAAAAGATCAACAAGATTTTGTGCCAGCGCGACTGCCGCACTTTGGCTCATGATTCACATTGAGACACATTACGCATCCTCTGTACATATTACGACATGACGGGCTGCATTGGGTTGCATAGCACTTTTACGCGGGCAACAAAACGGGAATACTGCGAGAAGGGCTCGTCAAAAATGCGATTTAGCGTTGCATTTTATATATCGAGGACAGTTTGCCTCGAGGGCGTTTTAAATGGGAAAGCATGTTTCGTGCTACTTTTATTCTTGCTTTGCTCCGGCGTGATGTGTCTGGCATGTAGTTAGTTAGTGCTCGAGCGTTGTCGCACCTGTCGCTCATCTTGCACGACATGCGACGTCCCATGAGGGCGAAAACCACATGTAGCGTATCCTTATATGTAGACCACCTGGGGACTTGATGAATTGAACCCCCTAATCTTGAGCCACGTCATAGCGTTCCCCAACCTCCGTGGCGGGCGGCCTTCCCCGCGGAAGAATCTGGGGTTAGCGACTGACAAGCAGGCCTCGGCTACCATTACCCCACAAACATCAGAATGGGAGGGTATGAGAAAACTGTATAGCCGAGCCGCGACCTCGTGGCATATACAAGCTGCCGGTCCGTTCAAATATCTGACTGCATACCCATCGTTGATGTATATTATTGTTCTTCCTCATCTACGCATCCGTTTTACTTGACGGCCAAAGGCAACGCTCATCTAGAAACACACTTACGTCTTCAACTGAGACCACCAGCAAAGTAGGCGCAGCCACGACACAACACATACACGACAAAAATCACAAAAAATGGCTCCCATAGGCCCCATCACGACAGATCTGACCAAGGTGCTGGGCATCAAGCACCCGATCCTCCTCGCCGGCATGGCGCGCGTGTCTGGCGGGCCCCTCGCGGCCGCCGTCTCTAATGCCGGCGGCCTCGGCGTCATCGGGGGCTTCAAGTACACGCCAGAGCAGCTCAAGGAAATCCTCGCCGAGATGAAGGACAACCTGGCCAGCCCGGACCTGCCCTTTGGCGTGGACCTCGCGCTGCCCCAAGTCGGTGGCAACGCGCGCAAGACAAACTACGACTACACTGACGGCAAGCTCGACGAGCTCATCGACCTTACGATTGATAGCGGCGCAAAGCTTTTTGTATGCGCCGTTGGGGTCCCGCCCAAGTACATCATCGAGAAACTGCACAAGAATAACATTCTGGTGATGAACATGGTGGGCCACCCCAAGCACGCGAAGAAGGCGCTGGATCTCGGCGTCGACATGGTCTGCGCGCAGGGCACCGAGGGCGGCGGCCACACGGGCGACATTGCCACGTCGATTCTCATCCCGGCCGTGGTGGACGTTGCGCGGCAGTACCGCCCGCCGATGCTGGGCGGCTCGACGGCGCTCGTCGTGGCCGCGGGCGGCATCTCCAACGGCCGCGGGCTGGCGTCGTCGCTGATGCAGGGCGCGTCGGGCGTCTGGGTCGGCACGCGGTTCGTCGCCTCCAAGGAGGCCAACTGCAGCGAGCACCACAAGGACGCCGTCGTCTCGTGCGACTACCACGAGACGGAGCGCTCGCTCGTCCTGACCGGCCGCCCCATCCGCCTCAAGGTCAACGACTACATCCGGCAGTGGCACCAGCGGCCGAGCGAGGTCCAGGCGCTGTGCGACAAGGGCGTCGCGCCCATCATGCACGACTTTGACAATGGCAAGGAGGATATCGACTTGCCGCACCTAATGGGCCAGGTGGCGGCGTCGATTACAAAAGTGCAGCCTGCGGGCGAGATTGTGGATGAAATGGTGGCAGAGGCCACGGAGATGCTCCACAAGGCAAGCACTTTCGTTGGTGCTTCTAGCAAGCTGTAATTGAGTATTTTAGATTAGCCGTATATTTGCAGGATATGATATTTCACGATTGCCCTCTCAATTCTGTCGTTGGACTTGCTGTCCGTCATCAGCCGTGCAAAGTGCGAAGAACGGACCGTCCACACTGTACGCGCTACTCCTTCTCTTAGTGGGGCTGCCCTTTTGGCTGGCGCAACTTTTTCTTATCGATACTGTCACCAGAACTTTTTTTCTCGCCCGCCTACACTGACGACCAGCTGTTGCAAAATCCTCCGCACCCGAGACTCATTGTACATTCGCGTTTCTACGGCGTACCACACGGCACATAATGGATCACTCAATAAAGAAGCGCAAGCGCAGAGAGGCCGAGGACGCCGCGCCGGCCAAGACAAACGGTGCCGACAGAATCTCCAAAAAGACGAAAAAGGCCAAGAAACCTGCTCCCGAAGAGGAGGAAGTAGAGGACGATGACGAATTCGAGGGTTTTGATGAGGAGCAAGAAGATGTAAAAGATGGAGAAGAAGCAAGCTCTGAAGAACAGGCCGAGGAGGACGAAGACGACAAAGCGAACGGCACCGATCTGCCGACCGATAATGCTCCCATACTCCCCATGGCTGCCGACGCCCAGTCGTTTGACGAGCTGAAGCTTTCAGAGAAGACGATTAAAGCTATCAAGGAGATGGGATTCACCAAGATGACTAGCATTCAGAAGAGCGTACGTCCTCTCGGCCGACTCGAATAATACCGTGCCGGCACACTAACTGCAAGACAGGCTATCCCACCTCTGATGGCTGGCAAGGACGTTCTGGGTGCGGCCAAGACTGGTTCCGGTAAAACGCTCGCGTTTCTGATCCCCGCCATTGAGATTCTCTCGTCGCTGCGATTCAAGCCCCGCAACGGTACCGGCGTCATCGTCGTCTCGCCGACACGCGAGCTGGCGCTGCAGATTTTCGGCGTCGCGCGCGAGCTCATGAAGCACCACTCGCAGACGTACGGCATTGTGATGGGCGGCGCCAACCGCAAGGCTGAGGCCGAGAAGCTCTCCAAGGGCGTCAACCTAATCATCGCCACGCCTGGCCGCCTGCTCGACCACCTCCTCTCCACGCCATTCGTCTTTAAGAACCTCAAGTCCCTCATTATTGACGAGGCCGACCGCATCCTTGAAGTTGGTTTCGAGGACGAGATTCGCCAGATTGTCAAGGTGCTGGCCAACGACGACCGCCAGACCATGCTCTTTTCCGCCACGCAGACGACAAAGGTCGAAGACCTGGCGCGCATATCGCTGCGGCCGGGCCCGCTCTACATCAACGTCGACGAGGAAAAGGAGTTTAGCACTGTGGACGGGTTGGAGCAGGGTTATGTGCTGTGCGATGCGGACAAGCGATTCATACTGCTGTTTTCATTTTTGCGCCAAATGCACCAGAAGAAGAAAAAGGTCATTGTCTTCTTTTCCAGCTGCAACTCGGTCAAGTACTACGCCGAGCTGCTCAACTATATCGACTGCCCCGTGCTGGACCTGCACGGCAAGCAAAAACAGCAAAAGCGCACAAACACATTCTTTGAGTTCAGCAACGCTCCTTGCGGTATTCTAATCTGCACGGATGTCGCTGCCCGTGGTCTCGATGTAAGTATCGTACGGCAAGCCGCACTTTGCACCCTCATTCTAACACGTCTAGATCCCCGCCGTCGACTTCATCGTCCAATTCGACCCTCCGGACAATACACGCGACTACATCCACCGCGTCGGCCGCACGGCCCGCGGCGCGGGCAAGACGGGCCGCAGTCTACTCTTCCTGCAGCCCAACGAGGTGGGCTTCCTGTCGCACCTCAAGGCGGCGCGCGTGCCCGTTGTCGAATTCGAGTTTCCCGCCAAGAAGATTATCAATGTGCAATCGCAGCTCGAAAAGCTGATTGGCAAGAACTTTTATCTGCAGCAGAGCGCCAAGGAGGCGTTCAAGTCATACCTGCACGCGTACGCGAGCCACAGCCTGCGCTCCGTCTACGACGTCAACAAGCTCGACCTGGCCAAGGTCGGCAAGGGCTTCGGCTTTCCCACGCCGCCGCGCGTCGACATCACGCTGGGCGGCTCCATGAGCAGGGAGAGGGTGCAGGGACGGCGGTCATACGGCAGCCAGCCTCAGCAAAAGTTTAGCGGCAAACGGCGTTGACGTGGGGTTACTTTGTTGCTTTTCAAGTTTTTTTCATGTTTACCAAAATGTTTTGTATGGATTCGGCATAACGTAGATAGAAACAATGAGAGAACATTTGGATTATGATGCAGGCCCTTTCTGTCAAGGGTCAGCATTGATCTGTTGCGATGGGTATACGAGGTAGGGCGAAATGGCTGACACATTATGCAGTTGTTCAGAGGTCTGATGAACATGTCGACGTGAAGCAGCCGAATGACAAAATTTGGAAGCGACTAACAAACTCAAATTAAAATAATGTCTATATCAAGAAATTGACAGACTGCCGATCGCAGATAACTGTGCCTCGGGCCGGTAGGCTAGCGGGAATGGGTGGAGATGGTCAACTTTGAGCTCCGCCGGGTCCGGGATGCCAAGTCTACTACTTTAATCTTGCAACGTCATCTCATTTCTGGTACCTCTTCCCCGGTCTCCAAAGCTCGAGACTCACTTTCGAAGCTGTAGTCTGAGCTCTTTAGAGCGAGATATTTCGCAGCGTCGGCCACGTTTGGCCCAAACTGGCTGTCCTGGTCACTCCCGGCACCCCCTACCCATCATGGAGGTTCATGACGCCGCGGTGCGCATCATTGCACAGCAGGTCAGGCGCTTCTCGGAGCAGCAGAAGCCGTTTCGCATCTACCACGGCTCGACCAACAGCACGCGGACCTCGCAGCGGCGCGCCGACAACACCATTGACACCAGCCAGCTGACGCACGTGCTCTCCGTCGACGCCACCTCCAAGACGGCCCTCGTCGAGCCCAACGTGCCCATGGATGCGCTCGTCGACGCGACGCTGGCGCACGGCCTCGTGCCGCCCGTGGTGATGGAGTTTCCGGGCATCACGGCCGGCGGCGGCTTCTCGGGCATGGCGGGCGAGAGCAGCTCGTTTCGGCACGGCGCGTTTGATGCGACGATGCGCTCGATTGAGATTGTGCTGCCGACGGGCGAGGTGGCGCGCGCGTCCAAGACGGACAACCCGGAGCTGTTTTGGGGCGCGGCGTCAGCGTTTGGGACGTTGGGCGTGGTGACGCTGCTCGAGGTTGAGCTGCGCGACGCAAAGGAGTATGTCGAGCTGACGTATGAGCTGACGACGAATAGCCGAGATACGGTCAGGGTAATGGAAGAGGCTGCTGCTAGAGATGAGACGGACTATATTGACGGCATCGTCTTTAGTAAGGATGCTACTGTGGTATGTCTAGGGAGGCTCACGGATGATGTGCCCAAAGGAACGTCACCGCAGCGGTTCTCGCGGCCAAGTGATCCTTGGTTCTACATTCGCGCACAGAAAGTCTTGAAACAGCTACAGAAGCAATATCTTCCAGCGACAGCAAACGCGGTCGTCGACTATATTCCACTCCGAGACTACCTCTTCCGCTACGACCGCGGCGGCTTCTGGGTAGCCAAGTATGCTTTCCGCTACTTCCTCACGCCCTTTAACCGCATCACCCGCTCCGCGCTCGACCGCTTTATGCACGCCCGAGTCATGTACCGCGCCGTCCACAAGAGCGGTCTCGCCGACACGCACATGGTGCAAGACGTCGGCGTGCCCTACGCCGCCGTCGACGACTTTTCCGCCTGGCTCGACGCCCACTTTGCCATTTACCCGCTGTGGCTGTGCCCGCTGCGCGTCCAGCGCGACGGTGCCGACGCGCAGCACGGCCTGCACTCGGAGTTTGGCCGGCCAGACGCGCCCAATCTCATGAACTTTGGCGTCTGGGGCAGCCTGGGCGGCACGCGGCGCGACGTCGTGGCCAAGAACCGCGACCTCGAGCGTAAAGTGCAGGCGCTGGGGGGAAAGAAATGGCTGTATGCGCACGCGTATTACCCCGAGGACGAGTTTTGGGCGCATTATGACCGGGCGTCGTACGACGCCCTCCGGGCAAAGTACGGCGCGGGCCACCTGCCCAGCGTGTACGACAAGGTCAAGGTGGACGTTGATGCGGAGGAGGCGGCCGTCCGCGCAACATGGAAAGCGAGAGCAAAGCACGGGATCAAGGAGATTTGGCCGGTGCGCGGCCTGTATGGATTCTACAAGGCTGCTGTGGGTGGCGATTATCTGCTTCAAAAGTCGAGGACACAGCCAGCGGCCAACGCGCGCAACAAGCCATTGTGATGAGGTAAAAGGCTTGAAGTTTGGCACGTGGGAAGCAATGGCGAGCCAGTTTGTATATAGATCGTCTGCGAATAGTGCTAGAAGAAGACGAGAACATAGCTGGGATGATGAGGTAGAAGACTTGAGATTTGGTACGTTTGAAGCAACGATGAACGGGTTTTGTATACAAGTCATGTGGCATGTGCTGAAAGAAGACGAAAACAAAGTTTGTAAATACTATGCATGCCGCTCTAGTAGAAATACCATCATAAAGGTAAAATCGTGCCCTGACTGTTCGTGGCGCTAGTTTTAAACCTCATAATCTCCTGCTACTTCTCTTCGGGTATCAGTATGATCTTGTTCGCCATTCATCACCACGATTCTCCGCCTTTCGGCCGCCCTGTCGGGTTTCTTTTGTTTTGCTGCGCACGTATGGAAAATTGCCGAGACCAAAAAAGCAAGAAGGAAAAAGCCCTTCAGCGGGCCTGTACAGAGGCGGCTTGTGCTACACCGTTGCTCGCCGAGGAGGCATCTGCGCCCGGCATCAACAGCCTTTCCTCGTCCAGCCTTTCGAGCCGGACCTTGGGCGCGGGCCCGCCGCCGACCGGGACCTCGGTCGTCGGGCTCACGGATGGCGGCGGCGTCATGGATGATTGGCGGCGGATGCGGTTGCGCAAGAGACCGCTAGAAGCTCGCGGGCCAGCCATTTTGTAGTTGTTTCTTAGTTCTTGAATTTTTGGTGGTAGAATGGCCAAATTTTGACAAGGAGCACTGCGGAAGGAAGAAGAAGATATTCTGCAGGATGAAAAGAATAAAGCGGTCTGCAGACTAGTCGGGCTGGCTACTAAGTTATCACTTGAGTAGGCCAGCCCAGGCCAAGCCATGACAAGACAATAGATGCGTGCTCTGGCGTTACGATGGCCTCCGAGACACGGCGTGGTTCTACAAAAAACTGGCGTATGACTGTCATTTTCTACCTGCGGCGCACCGCAGCCGCGCATGGCGTTCTTGGTGGTGCTGTGATAGGCACTGCAGGAGCGTCGCACTCGGGCAGAGATCAGCGCGCGCCTGAGCAACATGAACTTGCTCACTCGCGGGGTACAAAGCCGGCGCTGTGTCCTTGGTTTGTGCTTCTAATTAGACCCAAGTAAACGTGTCTTTTTATGCAGGTGAGTGTGGGTGTACTGTACAGATTGACAGCTGCTTTGGCCTCTTGGCCGCCAGTATACGAGCAGATTGCGCTTAGCATGCGGATGCATATAGTTACTTGGCGCAATATCATCTAACTTATAGCTATAGTCTAGGTTTCGGCGCACTTTCGGCGTGCTTTCGGCGCGAATGCTTGGCGCGTTGCTGTAGTCATTGCTCCTTCTCGTCCTACCTGGGATGAAGGCTGAAGACTTCAATAATTCTTTGGACTGTAGCTCGGATCCGTGACACAAAATATCAAAGCAGTCAGCATAGTCAAACGCCATTGAACTGGGCAAGCTTTAAATACAGGGGACGCCACCGTCTCTCTCAATCATCCCCAGAGTCAGAATCCGTATCCTCCGCGGCAGCTAGGGCACCCTGATGAAGACGAATAACGCGGTCAACACCATCGAGGCCAGACTGACGATGCGCAATCGTCAATATCGTACAGCCCACAAAATTCTCTTCCATTGCCCGATGCACAATTCTCTCAGTCTCGGCATCAACACTACTGGTTGCCTCATCGACCAGTATGATCCTGGATCCAGTGTCTCGCTGACGCAAGATGGCTCGCGCGATACACAGCAATTGAAGCTGACCTTTTGAATAGCCGACGCTGTCCAGCATTGCGTCAAGCCCACCTTTGTCAACTGTTGGAGCCCATATATGCAAGTCTTTGAGTAGTTGTTCAAGGTCGCGATCCTTTTCCGTAGCTTTTTCTACATCTTCGACTGAAGTTCTTTTGACCTCGTTGATAGAAAACGGCAACATGTTCATCCTGATGGTTGTGTCAAACCGTACTTGGTCTTGTGTGATGGTGATGAAACGGGCACGCAATTCGTCTGGTGCAATATATGAGATATCGATCCCATCTATCTCAATATGACCGTCAAACTCGAGGAAGCCCAGCAGCGTTAGTAAAAGGGACGTCTTGCCGCTGCCACTGCGTCCAGCTACACCAAGTCGTTCACCTGGATTGACCGCGAGGGAGAGATTTTGAAGTGCTGGCCTTGCTTCAGCGTCGCGAGAATAATACGCAAATACGTTCTGGAGCCGTATATGGCCAGACGAGGGCCAATTAGCCGGCAACTGGACCTCGGACTCCTTGGTCTCTTGTGGTGTATCTCTCTCAAACATGAAAATTCTGGCCAGTGCGCTGGATGACGTCTCCATCGTTGTGAATGCCGTGATTGTACTCTCAAGTGCTTGGCTGAGATAAAGAAGCCCCATGAAAGACAACCCGACGGCCGGCTGCGACGAGCTTCCTCTTATTAGAAGAGTAATTGACACAAGCAGCGCTCCGATCAGAGCCGTGAGGAGACCAAGCACGAGTGACAACCAGGCTTGGATTGCTGCCATGGTGTAGAAAGGTTTTTGGGACTCTTCTAAAGCCGCGAGCCCGGATTCTATGTTCGATGCTTCCCAGGCAAAGGCCCGAATGTGCGTCAACCCTGCGGCCGTTTCCTCAAAAAACGTATAGAGAGGTGTCTTCATTTCAAGGTCCAAGTGACGCATCTGTCGCGATGTCCGAAGATAGTAGCGCTGGATGAAATATAGAATTATAAACATTAAAGGCAAGATGATTGCGAGGTAGGTGGCCCCGGAAAGTATGATACCCGTATTGATGACTGCATTGGAGCTGGCGTATATGGTCTTCATGTATGCCCCCGGCAGTCCTCGTGAGATCAGAATCATGTCCTGGCTGTAAAGATTCAACAAACTGCCGGTTTTGGTTGCCGAATAAAATGCAAGCGTGCTGCCCAACGTAGTCCTCACTATCTTGTCATGGAGAGAGGCCGATGGTCGCGGAGAGAGCTTCGTATGAAGTATCCAGTACTCCAAGAAGCCGACAATGCATGCAGCCATGGCAACGGCCACATATCCAACGAAGAAAACAGAGCTCTCGGGGTCTACCTGAATCCAGACACGGATATAGATACCAGGGAAGACTTCGAGTGCAGAGCCAAACGAAACAAAGAGGGCGTGCAGGACAAACTTGATCTTCCCAATGGGGTTGATGAAGAGGCCGTATAGTCCGAAGCCTCCTTGCCGTCGAAGATCTGCATTGCTAAGACTTGCGCCAGGCGCTGTGGCCTCCAATGATCTGCGAACGATTTCCTGCTCTTTATCCTCGTCCACGAGAGGAACATTTCTATTCATGGGCACGAGGGAAGCGACAAGATAATCAGTGTATGCTGGGTCTTGAATTTGTGTGCTCAAAGTAGCTGTACCTTTTCCGTCGAGAAAGAGGAGCTGGTCGGTCACAATCCTGCTCTGGGGTAGGTAGGTAGCAAGCAATACCGTGGATCCGGCCTGGCGGAAAAGACCGTTGGTCCCGCACAGTTGATGAAGGATGCAGATGGCAGTTACTGAGTCAAGCGAGCTGAATACATCATCTAGGACGACAATTGTAGTCTCGGCGTATGCAGCCCGGGCCATGGCCACGCGCTGCCGCTGACCACCACTGAGATTCGCACCATTTGCGCCAACGACGTAATTTTCACCCTCGGGCAGCCATGCGAGGTCATCATCGAGAAAACAAGCTTGAATCACTCGTCGAAACTTTTCCGAATCATATGGAAGATTGCCAATCACGTTTCGTCTGATTGATGTATTGCGTAGCCAGACTTTTTGGCCACAATACGCAATGTCAGCAGAGTCGACTTCCACCGAGCCGCCCAAAACTTCCGTCTCTCCAAGTAAGGTCTCGAGAAGAACCGATTTACCAGCACCAGTAGGTCCAAGTACTCCGGTTATCGAACCAGGGGTGAGCTCAAAGTGAATATTTTCTAGCAAAGGTTTCGTTTCTCCTAGTGGCGCGATGTCGGCATGATTGAACTTGATGATGCTCTGCGTATTCGGAGCTGAGGGGCAGCTCTGTGCGGCCATTCTTGAGCCATGCCTGGATCTGCAGTCTTTTCTCTCAGGTAAGACTAGGAATGTCTGAATTCGGGAGAAACACGCAAGTGTGCTGGAAAAGGTAGACACTGTAGTCAAGAGGGCGGCGAGAGGTCGTTCTATCAATGAGACAATGGCGAGCATAGGAAACACTTTAACCGCTGCTATGCGATGATGAAAAGCAGTTCCAAAAAAAGCCGAGGCAATGACAATGACAGGCGTCATCAAGTCACCAAACACGATCGGTCCTACAGACAGAGCCTCCAGCCGCCGATAATGCTTCGAGACCTCGATCTCTGCGAGTCGAAGATGTTGCAGCATTGTCCCAATAGTTGGACCCAGACCCAGCATTTTGATGCAAGTTAGCTGGGGCAGAATCTTGCCCGTTTGCGCAATCCTATTCTCAATGCTCCTGTTCCAATCCAGTATTCGCGGCGACATACTGCAGCCTATAAAATAAGCTACAATTGTAGTCACCACCAACGGGGCCAGCACAGTCAGAGAAGAGACGCCAATGTAGTCAGATAGCAGATAAATACCGAGGCTGAGCTCGATCGCGCCAATAGGTATTTCCAGACACTGTGGAATTCCAGCGGTGATGCCGTCCAGATCGGCGCTCATCAATGTTACAGCCGCCGCTTTCTTCGCTTCGGCTTCAGCCAGCTTGTGCGCCTTGTGAAACAAGCAGGTAATCAAACCGCCTCGCAGCATGGTAGAAAGTCGATTTGTTTGATGCGTAAAAACTGTTCGGGAAAATGCGAGGCCAAAGTAAACCATGGCCGCGGCCGCGACTGCTCCGCCCCTCTCTTGCATTTCGTGTGGTCCGGTACCTTCCCTGCCAACCAAGGTAAGAACGCAACGGATGACGAATGGTTGTGCAAAGTTGAACCCAGTGACAGACAGTCGGCCGATTGTCAACACAAGGAGGCGAACGTTCCACGTCCTGAGGCAGGCCCATAGGAGCTCATTTCTCCCCACCGGCCTAATATCCGGGCGAGGCTGCCAGTGTTCCGACAGTTGTCTGTGAAGAACCTGGGATGATAGTTCTGGGTCGAGGTGATCTAAATGCTGCATCAGCAGCGGCCCCCGAAAGCCAATCTCAAAGATTGGATAGAGGAAGACGAAAAGCAGTCTTCGGAGCGGACCACACGTGGCTTCTGGCCCAGTATTTTCTCGCAGAGCATCATCGTTTAATAGAGACCGTTTTGAGACTTCTTGGAGTGCGAGAAGAGTGAGCTTGAATGAGCTGGTGGCCGCAGCTAGGGCGCCAAGGGTCGCAAGACCTGGGCGGAGAAAGTAAGAACGGCTTCTTGCAGCGTCAGTAAGCAGATTGACAAAGAGAAAGAAGCTGAGCCAGGCGGAAGAGCGAAGAGCCCGTTGATGATCGGCACGAATGATGCAGCCTATGCACAACGAAGCGAGCAGATCGATTGCTGCGGCAGTGAGGGTGACATTTGTGCGGCGGCCACTCAAAGTGACTTTGACACCCAGAAAAGCTATTTCAGTGCAAATGAGCAAGACGGCAACGGACTGCAGGGAAAATTAGCTACAATAACACGGTGGCACCACAAAGGAAAATGCCGTTGGCTCACCAGCTTCGTCCACAAGAGCGCCGTTATCCGAACGTAGATTGGTGTTTTGCAAAAGTGAAAGTAGGACAAGACTGAAGCAATCACTAAACACCCGGAGAGACCCAAACTGAAGATTGTGTCCTCGAATTTGATTGTGAAGTCGAATCTTGGGCCGTCCGTGCTCCAAAACGCTTCGTCGGCGAGAACGGCCATCATATCTCCAGCGACAACCTGGAAGCAACTGTTGTAGAAACAGTAGAATATCAAATTAAAACAGCAAAATATGCTAATGACTCTGGAAATGTTATCTTGGTAGATAATGTTAGGCCATGGCCAACTTTGTTGGGCTGCGGACGTTGCGACGATGCAGCTGTCAAGACTGGTAGACAAAGTCAACAGGAACATCAGCGGGGTAACCCCGACTTTTCCAATCATAGCCACGCTTGGTGACCAGGAATTATGCAGCTAGTCAAATTGATCAAGGAATGAGCTTGAGGGACTACTGAAGTGCCTCTGTCCCAAGCTGCATCCCAGCTACATCCTCTGCAGGTGTGCCTTTTCTCTAATGCATGTACGCAACCGTGAGAGCAGCACGGATGTGGCACAATGCGTGGTGGAGCAATAGCCCAATTATATACAGCGTGTTATGTCTAGGGCCAGGAGCAATAGTGTCTGCTTATCTTTTCATCACGCCAGACTCTCACGCCTTTTGAAGGATAGCAAAGTCGGGATACGACTAGTGCCATAATTCTATTCAATCATCTTGACTTCAATCATCCATCATCTTCAGATAAATAGGCAGCCTACTCAGGCATACCTTTAGGGCCGAACTGCTAGAGCTCCCTCCAAAACCTCACGATTCCGACCCAAAAGTTCCTTCGTAGGAAGGCTTATTCATTTGCATGGGAATGTTGAGAGCTGCCACCCTCTCCGTTAGCCTTCTGATATAGGGGTAAGAAGTTCTGGTGATAACTATAGAAAGGCTCACCAGGGGCTGCTTGTCCAATGATGGCGAGAGCGAGTGCTGCTGCGACCAGGCCGTTGAAAGAGGGAAGCATCGTGATTGTGCTGTGATGGTTTGACCGCGAAATATTTGATCGAGTGTGTTGTCAGAGAGAGATTATTCCCAAAGAACCTTGGCCAGTTGACAATTTACTTATCAGTACGGATAACTCCGGCGCGGGTACCCCGCCGACCTCGTTTCCAGCAATAGCATGCCGCCGATGAGGGTGGAGTGAGGTGAGGGCTGCATCAGGCTCGGCGCGAAGGAGCTGTGGCTATGGAGGCGGTTCCACTTGTCAATTGTTATCGGAACTTTTGTCCAGGTAGTGTCCTATTGCCTATTGTGCGTATGTCTTTACACTAGGCCTTGGGGCAACTCAAGTTGGTCCCCCGTGCCTCTTACGCAAAGCAAGCTGGTGGCGTCGATGTACCTACTCTTCATCTATTTCATAGGCCGATAGTAAAGGGGCGCCCAAACTTGATGGACTGCGAAGAAACGATCTGGTGGAAAAAGGCCACATGTCGTAAAAGATTGTAATCCACAAAACGTTGAATAGTCTGATGTTCAGAGTCGGGGAAACAAAGAGGAGCGCTCTGGTATGGCAGCCTATAGGTGAGTTGCGGCCAAAACCCAATTCACCCCTCGTGTGCGATTAGGAGTTAAATTATACTCCTAAATAGGCAAGAGTAGCTTTTTTAGTTATATAATATTCTTATAAAGGGGCCTAAGGCGGGTCTATATATGGGTCTTATGGCTGACTAAGCTAGCTGTTAACGCCGTTGACTGCCTAGTTAGCTGGCTGTTAGCTGCCTAGTTAACTGGCTGTTAGCTGCCTGGTTGACTGGCTGTTAGCTGCCTAGTTGACTGGCTGTTAGCTGCCTGGTTGACTGGCTGTTAGCTGCCTAGTTGACTGGCTGTTAGCTGCCTGGTTGACTGGCTGTTGACTGCCTGGTTAACTAGCTGTTGACTGCCTGGTTGACTGGCTGTTGACTGCCTGGTTGACTAGCTGTTGACTGCCTAGTTGACTAGCTGTTGACGCTGTTAACCCCTATATTTACTAACTATTAACCGCTATATCTACTGGCTATTAACTGCCTAGCTAGCTGACGAGCTGTTCTTTGATTGGCTGGCTACCCCCTGATTATGTAGATATTAAATACACCTTACGCACCCTCCTTGGCGTGTGCCTAGAGCGTTAACTTCGATATAAGAATATAAAATGCGTTTTGGCCGCAACTCACCTATAGGCTGCCATACTCTGGTCTCCACCACGGGCGCATCCGGGGGCAAGGCCGGGCGGGATCTGATCCGGTAATCTGTGTCATCAGTCTCTAGCGTGGGGGTTTTATGGGCGCAAACAAGCTAAACAAAAGATGGACAGTTTCAGTGCCTCTGTTTCCTTTTAGACTCACAGCTCAGTAGCCCTGTTGGCAGTCGAATAGCCTTCCCTCCCAACCGCCGTCTGCGACTGGCTCAAGTGCCATCGGCAAGTGGCGAAGCAAGCAAAGCTGTGACTCACAATGGTGGCTAGCTACTAGTCTATATTGAATAGGTGGTCAATTAATTACAATACGTACTCGCGATGACGTAGTCTCTCTTGAGAGGAGAAAGCGTCGTTGTAAAGGTATTGCCGCTTGAACACAGCGACAACTCGAACCTCAAGGAATAGCCTATTCATATAACCAGCCCGTATGGCAGCTCGAGGCAGGTTTGGATCCGTATGAGAACAGCTAGCAAAATGGCAACATTTGCCGCGTTTTCGCGGCTTCTTCCTCTGGCGCACATCGCACGAGGCTGCACCCGGACCCATTCTCCAAACGAGGACAAATGAAATGGTGCAAGAAAAACAAAAAACGAGCTACTAGTCAGCCTTTACTTTCTCACATCATCAGTCAATCGACAATCTGGCTCAACACAAGAGTAGTAATGGCTTGGAGCGCGGTGGAGCAGGTTTTAGCATGCCCAGTTGCACGAGGCATGATAATCTCTACTCGCATTACCGCCAGGCTCACGTACAGCTCTGATATAAAAGACAAAATCCATCTACAAGACTGAAAATCGTCCCTATATTAGTCTAGAGAGACTTATGAGTGCTTATGGTGTACATGAGAAGTACAGTAGGCAAAGAGTTGTGCTAAAGCTAACAGTAACGCTCTATGGATCAAAATTCGGAAAACTCGACACAAAATCGCATCATATCTCCCTTTACTAGATCAGATATAGACTAATTGTCCTCAAATCTCATGTCTTTGCGCTCGGCTCTGGGTTACCATATTCCGGGCCAGTTGCCCTCGGGCTCGTTATCCTTGCGCTCAGCTCTGGCCTGGACGACTTCAACTTCATCGCCCTTGCGCTCAGCCCTGGCCTGGTTGACCTCGGGCTCGTCATCCTTGCGCTCAGCTCTGAGATGATTGACTTCAACTGCTCGCCGTCCAGTGGCCCAGAGGTTCTCGGACCACTCGGGCTCGTTATCCTTGCGCTCAGCTCTGGCCTGGACGACTTCAACTTCATCGCCCTTGCGCTCAGCCCTGGCCTGGTTGGCCTTGGGCGCGGTGACATGAGAAAGCCCCGAGCCTTGATTCAATTGGTTGACATTGGCCGACTCCACCCCGGGTCTCTTGGGTGGTCGACGGACTATTGTTCTGATTAGCCTTCTGTTGGGTTGCGCCTGCTGCCCGGGCTTTGCGATACGAGAAACTTACTTGGCTCGGTGTGGCCAATCGAAGCAAGCGCAAGAGCTGCTGCAACGATGCCAGGGACAGAAGAGAGCTTCATGGTTGCGATGTGAGCTATTGAGTTATAGGTGCTTATTCTGGTAGTGAGAGAAGATGAGAGGCGATGGAAAATAGAACCTTGGATGAAGTCGGGCGGGTGTTTCTATTTATACTCAGATTGACCGCGTACTTCTGATGAGTCCCCAGGCTGGAGATCAACAAGAGACGGACTCGGCAGTTTGTCGCACAGAGAACCATTTGGTCAAACAAGGTGCTTTCTCGATTCTACCAAGATTCCGAAGCGTCTGTGCAGCATTGGCTGGTTTCCCGTCTCCCAGATAGAGTGCCACTTCCATTTTTACACCTACGTTTGCTCATTGCACCTTGAATTAGCAACTTTGTCGTCTGTACCCATGTTTGCTTTGTATCAATGCTCGACGCCCTGAGCTTGCTGATCAATCTGCATCAGCGCGTTTCTGCGCCAACACCTCGCGCTTACTTGTTTCTTGTTCCCAAAGCGCAAAATGGAAAGGTTCAAACGGAGGTCTTGGCTGAGCAGGCAAATGACAGAGACAGTCAAAAGCGCCACGTTTCGTTGCTTACGCCCGCTCAACTTCTGTGTGGGGGTCTCCGAGAGCAGCGACGTGACGAGCACACTTCTTGGCCTCTCGATGAAAGCGATTGGGAATTGAATCAGTGGCGGAGTTTATCCGGTTTCAAAACAATTACAACTCCGACAAGTAGTAAATACCAAGTAGAAACCCGCCTCGCGCCCAGCAGGTCGCCGTCCAGGTTTGGCCATGGCCGTGGCTGAACTGTGACTGCCAAAATTCCATTCTCATCCTGAGCAGAGACCTTATGGCTGTCACGTTTCAAGCAGCTTCGCATATATCTCCCCGTCTGAAAAGTGGCACAGCTGACAGAGTCGTCGACGGCATTTCGGCCCGTCGTGGTACAGTGAGCAGATTGTCGATTGTGGCTGTACTCCGTACTACCATACTGTACCGTGATTTGACACGCGAAATTGACTGCGGTAGAGGAAATCAAAACAAGCCACGAATTTCTTGAGCGCCTCCAGACGGCCAAAGCGGCGCGTCTGCAGCAAACACTCAAGCGTGGCACGGCCTTCCTTCTTATGGAGGTTGAGGTCAATTGTCTTTGATACCATGCTTAGTGGCATACCTCGTAGCGGATTTTCGCTCCCTGTGCTGTCTCAAGACAAAATAATCTGTGAGGCAGTCAAGTTTGCGAAAGGTCAGAGCATTGCACCAACATCATGCAGCCCATGGGCAAACTACACAACCTACATAACCTACACAACCTACACAACCTACACAAACTACACAACCGAATTGAGCGAAAAACTGATCATCTGTACCATCTCAAGAATTCTTATCCCTTGGAGAATAATCAAAAGCTGTTTTCTTGGGTTCGCGGGGCCTTAGCCTTGCCATGCCTGTGACTCACTGCGATGTGCTAGTTGCGGCCGCGAATTGTGTGCGCCACTGATATATCTCAAACTAAAACATTCTCATCCGCTCGGACGCCTTTAATTCTGGCAAGCGTAACTCTCTCATCATCCAAAGGCAGCTCGCATTTCCAAGAGACGTCAATCGAGAGAGCAACGATAGAACCAATGTGTAGTGTACAATATAGATGCTGAGTGGAAAGTAAACTAAAGGGGAATAAATGGACAGTTTGTTTACAAAAACCACATTACGCCTCTTTTCCATGCCACAGCGCTCTGAACCGACCATCCTCCTTGGCCAGTAGAGTTTCTGGTGAGCCCGCCTCCACCACCTCGCCAGCATCTAGCAGCAGCACAGTATCAAACTTTTCGACAGTGTTGAGACGATGCACAACTGAGATAATGGTATGCTCTACAAAATGATCCTCCAAGATTTTGACCATGAGCTCTTCAGTCTGCCTGTCAACGGTGCTCATGGCCTCGTCAAGGACAAGAACGGAGCTTTCGTCCTTGCTGGCGAGGGCGCGTGCCATGCATACTAGCTGCTTTTGTCCTTGCGACAGCTTCAAGTCGGCCGCGTCACCATCTAAGCCACCTTGTCCCTCAACAAGATCCCAGAGTTCCACAATTTTCAAGTAGTTGATGAGCTTCTCGTCGTCCAATTCATCCACCTCGTCGCCCTTGGTGCTCTCGTTGCTATTGCGCACAAGGTTCGAGCGCAGAGAGCCTGGGAGGAGCATAGGCTCCTGAGGAACTGAGACAAGGCGCGGTCGAAGAACATTTTGAGCGACATCCATAATGTTGACGTTGTCAATTGTGATGGAGCCCGACTCAAGATCGAGCAGGCGGAACAGCGTCAGAAGCAGCGACGACTTACCGCTGCCTGTGCGTCCGCAGATCGCAACCTTTTGTCCCGGTTTTATGTCAACATCAATGTCCTTGAGGGCGCAAAACGCGGGATTGTTCCCTTTCGGTGGGTAGGAAGCGGTGACGGAATTAAAGCGGACGGCGCCTTTGGACGGCCAGGTCGGCGGCAGGCGTTGCGGGTTCGCAGGCGGCAACTCCCTTGGCGTCTTGGTTTCAAAAGAACGAATACGCTCCACGGAGCCTAGGGCAGTCTCGGTGCTTGTGAAGCTGAGCACTAGCCATGCCAAAGAGTCTCCCAGTGTCGTGACATTGGTTAGTGCGACACCTAGCGCTCCGGGACTTGTAGAAGATGGAATCGTAATGCAAACGACAATCAGAGTAATGCAGACAAAGGCAACAAAGACATCCAAAACAAGCTCTAGCCAGAGCTGAATGATGCGCATCATGTAGTTGGGCCTCATTGTTTCGTCCAGCAGATCCATACCTGTAGCCTGATAGTGCGACTCCCAGCCATACGCCTGGACCGTCGCGACACCGTCAATCATTTCAATAATGTGTGTGTTGACTGGTGCAGAGGACTGTATGTCCAAGTAACGGAGCTGCCTCGAGGTTTGCAAGTAGTACTTTTGCAGCACATAGATGAAAACCATCATGGGAGCAATAATGACGGCCATGTACAGCGATCCGACGAGAATCAGCGCGACCACGGACATCAGCCAGATGACCGCCATAAAAGTAAAGGTGAGATTGAGAGGGAGTTCCAGATCAATCTGCTCAATATCTCTGCTGAAACGATTGACGAGGTCGCCGGGCGGAGTCGCGACGAAGAAAGACAGCGGCGCGCTCATGGTAGCTCTCAGAAGGCGAGTGTGAATTTTCCTCAGAGCCGTTGGCGCTACGTAAATAAGGGCAATGTAAAACGTTCCCAGGATGATGATGATTTCCATGACATTCACCAAGACATATACTGAATAATAGTAGGCCGTGTTGACCGGCATAGGCGATTCGTTCGCCTCTGTCCACCACTTTAGCCACAGGACAGGTAGAACCGGCCATGTGGCGGATGCAATAGCGGCAATGCAAGCAAGTACCGCCACTTTGCGATCAACCATTTTGAGGTAGTAAGAGTACAACGTGACATCGCCAGTCTTGCGAATCAGATCTTTCGTTTTCTCGGCTTCGTTGACAGTTGACGTCTGTTCGCCGATGCCTTTCTGGGAGCTGGCGCTGCTTGTATTCGCAATCTCGTCGTCGGCAAATTTGTGGCTCGTGGCGATCAAGTCTTGAACTCTAGTAGTTGCCTTGAGTTGGTCCAGTGTGCCTTGAACAGCAGAACTAGGGCCATCATCCCCGAGGAGAATTACGCTGTCAGGTTGATCAATCAGGTGAAGTGCATGAGTTGCAAGAACCGCTGTCACGCCGTTCTTCCGCAAGAGGCCAGAGGGCCCAAAGACTTGGTCCCAGACAAAATGCTGAGTGGCCCAATCAAGGCCACTGAGTACATCATCCACAACCACAACGGGCTTGCGGGAGAAAATGCCACGTGCCAAGGAGATGCGCTGCTTTTGCCCACCGCTTAGGGAAACACCCTTTGTTCCAACTGTAGTGGTATCGCCTTGTGGAAAGTCTTCAAAATCCCTGTCCAAACCGCAGGCTGTCACTACAGCATTGTACCAGGCCTCGTCCGGCTGAGACTTACAAACAATGTTATCCTTGGCAGTTCCGCTAATAATCCAAGGTTGCTGAGAGCAGTATGCAACATTTGACGTGCGCACTTTGGTGTCGCCGCTGACATTGAGCTGTCCCAACAGGGCTTGCAGAAGTACCGACTTCCCGGAACCGACCTTGCCCGCCACAACGTTGAATGTTGTGGGTAGAATCTTCAGAGTTACGCCTTTAAGCAACGGTTCCCCTCTCGATTTAGAAGTAATGTCACTGTTTGTCATGGAGAAAACTGGCTTCGCGAATTCAGGAAGCAAATCCCCAGCTGTGGACAGCTCAGCGGAAGAGCCGACAAGTGCCACTCTAGCCTCGTAATCGCTGCATAGTTTGAGGAATTCCTGGATGCGGACAAAGCATGGCAAAGCAGCAATAATGAAGGGATACATGTGCGCCATCAGGGAAATTGGGCCGATGATGAGGCTCATGATACTTATAGATGTGAAAGCCTCTGCAACGGAGAGGCGCTCGCCCGCCTTGGTAAGGAGAATGGCGATGCCAAAAGTGAGGGGAGGGGCCAGACTAGCAGGCAACTTGCTGCTGACGTTGAGAACAACCATGAGTCTTCGAAAGACCAAAGATTGTCTGATTTCATTGTCCATCAACTTTTTGATAGCCATGAACCACGAGTCAACAAGTCCAAGCATTTTTGTTTCCTTCATGTGGCCAATGACAGTAGTCGTGTCGCTGACGCGTTTTTCGATGGCTTCGTTGACCTTCTTTTGTGCGTTGGGAACATATACTGCGCACACACCAGAAATTATAGCGCCAAAGATGATTGTGATTAGCGGGCCAAGGGATCCCCATCCAACCTGCCCTGCCAGAAGCCAAAACGCAAAGGCGGTCTCAAGTGGTGCAAACCAAAAGTCGTGGATGAAGAAGAACGAGACGGCTATCCGATTAACGTCCACCGTGATGAGGGTGAGAGCAGCCGAGCCCTTCTTCTCACCAGGTTCCATCTGCGCGCCAAAGTGCAATATTGTTGCAATCAGGGATGTACGCATCATTACTCTCATGCGGGCCTTGGCCTGTTCGTATGCATTCGCTATCAACACCCTTCCCAGAAACAAGAAAATCGCACCTAGTATTAGAGCATAGCCAGTGTTCTTGGCCACTTGGCTGTCCTTGTCTTGCCGCGTCGCATACTGGATGACTGTCTTGATGTATAAAGGAACCAGCAGTCTGACGACGGAAAGAACCAGTCGTGGAATACCGGCAGCAATCACAGTGGACCTGCAACTGTTGAGCACCATGAAAGCCAGCGCGAACTTGCCACTGTCTTTGTATTTTTCCCAATTTTGTAACATTCTTGGTAGCAGATAGCGGGCTCGTTGTTCGGGCTTCAATCGAGGCAAATCGCTTGGTTCCAAGAAGGAGGCACTGCCAATCTGAAGGATAGGGTTCACCCACCACAGAAAAAGCTGGCCAACGATGCTTGAAGTCTCTTCTGCACCCATCTCCGACCAGTCTCCAACCATTACCGACCTTTTACTTTTGGCTTCCAGTCCAAAAACAACCAGCTTGGCAGCAATGCCAGCGGCGAATGTGTAAGTCAACGGCGCCAGCTCGTCCACCATCAGAATAGTACGGTATCGGAAGCTGTCTAGCAAAACGGAAAAAAAAGTGAAAATGATGATTAATTTTGAAGGCGTTATTGACCGCATGTGGCTTAACCCGGTGAGAAGAGCCAGGAATCCGGTGTCGGCGACACTGACAGTGGCAGCGGCAACCGAGACTGTGCCGACCGGCAAACTTGGGCGCAGCTGGATCCATTGGGCAAGGAGCACAGCTTTTATGGCGGCCAATGTGAAGCAAATAGTCTAGGTTCTTCGTTAGCCGACTATAGACTGCGCTGAAAGTGTTGGTGATATTATGGCTTACCATTTTCAAGTAGTATCTGCGCGTTACATGGACTTTGGGATTTTGGCCCCAAAGTCGAAAGATGACGACAATTGCGCCGAGCATGAACAGCGCAGAAGGCACGATCGTAAACAAGGTCTGCTCGAAAAGTAAAGTAAAGTCGAGGCGGCCATTCCGACAGCCAACAGCGAGCGGGCCAAACGCATCGTCGCAAGACGCAAATGCCGCAGTGCCCAGCACGGCTTGGGCGGTGTAAGTGTAGCCAAACGACGGTGCCCTTTTGGCGGAGGGCTGCTCCAGCATGGTGTCTTGAACTGCCCAGCGAATCTTTCCACAGGTCGGTTAGGTGAGGGAAGAGGGTCCCGAGTGTGAGATGTATGTGGTGCGACAGGAAGATGGCGGGTCAAGAACGCTTCTTGTACGAACTGGACACGCAACACTTGACATGACCAAGTCGTCTACAGATCAGGCTGAAGGAAGGTGTGGATGGCTCGCTAGTTGACTAGTTAGCTTCGGGGCAGGGAAGCTGCTCTGGGCCATAACAGTGTCCAATCACAAGAGCGTGCATGATGAACCAGTAAGCAGGCGCACCATCAGGGTCAGGATGTAGAGATGAATGAAGCAAGACCTGCGAGGAAGGTGGTGCACTCAAAGCGCTCATGACAAACGAGCCTTGGTCAGTTTGGCCGCGGTGTGGCAGATGGCGGCGACCAGCGAGGATTGGCCTTGTTCTTGTTGCAATCTGAGACGCGACGACGGACTGCATGGAGACGGATAACTAACAATGTCGCGGGACGGCGCGCCCTTGGTGGCGCCTCCAAGACACCGCCCATCTTGCCTCCTTTGTTGTTTGTGAGCGCAGGCGAAGCTCCATCGGCCACCGCCGTTCACGCCTGAGAGGTCAAGACGCGCAGCGATGAAGCGTTGCAGGGATCAGCGGAACCTGCGCGGGCATGTACATTGTTGCGACTAAATTTGCTCGTGTTCTCGATTCTTGTACTCCGTAGTGTACTGATAGATGGCGCCAACGAGGCTGGAAGGATTCCCCATTTCAAGAGTGGCGGAATTATTCCAGCGCTGGCCGAGATGGGCACGTGCTAGTTACCCCTGGTCTGGCCTCAACTAGCGAATAAAATGTCAGACAACGTCAGACACAGGCGTCTGTTTGTTGGAGTGACACCCAACACAAATTAGGCTATTAATTCACACCTGATAGTGTGAAAAGTAGATCCATATTATTATTGTAGTCTATTGAAATAAGTACAACTTTCCTGTCCATTATTACGAGTGTGCCCGAATCAAGCTGCAAACAGCTACAACCTCACACTAGTTACTGTAGCGCAGCGATGTACCTTTAGATTGCCCCGTCTTCGACCAAAGTAACGGTGGGGAAAAGGCAATGGACGCCAACACGACTAAAGCGATGCTTATAATTACGGCCACAAGTCGACTAGCAAGACAGATATCGTAAGCAAGTGAGCGGCAGAGGGTCAACCCTCGACCAAATATCTCATCAATCTTATACTGCCGTACTTTGCGAGACCATGTGAAGAAGAAACCCTTCTACCCTTCACGAAAACCACAAACTGCTGCGAATATCGAAGCCACCCTTCAACAACGTCTTCTGCGTGCACCTCAGATTAGGGCTGTTGTGCACTGGTTCGGTGGAGACAGCGAGTCATTTTAGTCCGTTAATGGACGCCAGGAGGGCATCGGCCTTTGCTTTAGCCGCCTTGAGAACCCGCTGCTCGCCCAAGCTAACCTGGGCAGCCGCCCAAGCGTTGCTTCCCGGAGCATACAGGCCGTCCGCCAGTTGCGTCTCGAGTTTTTCTAGAGAGATCTCGAAGCCCTCGAGCAGTGCTTCAATCGATTGAATCAGGAATAGCAGGATTTGCGATTCGTTCTCGTCACTGATTTTTGTGTATGACTCTGTCGCGATCTGCATCGCCATAGTACCCAAATCAGACGCATCCAGCCGCTGAATCCGGAGGTATCGAAGAACGCTGTCTGGTAGAGGATCTTGCAGACTCAGGGGAATAGTCGAGATTTCGTCCAAGCCAGAGAGCTTCCACAATCTCTGTTTCTGCTCATACAGCGGCGCCATAGAACTTGTTTGCAGGACAAGCTCGTAATTATCGTTGAGATTATCAGGCAGAACGAAGCCGTAGAGCCGTAGCAATCGACTATTGGAAACGCTTCCGTAGTAAATAAATACCTAGTACCTAGTTGAGCTTTGGCAGAACGACTATTCACAGACTTGGAGACATACCTGGTCTCCAATTTGATAGTCTCTGCAAGCAAGGACTGTGAGACTTCCAGTTGACGGATCGTAGGCATGGCATTGTTTTGCATCGGAAGCATGGTTCAGCATGTCTGCAAACGGGGCCATGAGGCGAACAGAGTTGCCTTCAGAGATGGTAAAGTCCATACCACGACTCCATATCGAGCTGAGTGCCCATTTGTACTAGATGAGGATACGTGTCAGTACATCATGATATATTACATGGCACAAACTTACGTGTTGAAAGGAAAACTTGTCCAACGGAAAGAGGTCGCGGTGGCGCATGAATACACTCGTGAGTAATTTTTTATAGTCGTCGCCGACCCTCCCTCTGAGATGCGTAGTGAGAGTGTAGAGTGAGGAGCCAGCACAGACTCTCAGCTCCTCGTCGGTAAAATACATGCTCAGAGTATACTCGCTAGGCAGCATAGCGACATGAGTCTGGCGCTCCGCGTACGCAGGGTCCTCCCCGCGAGACCGGACGAAGAGGATGTACAAAGCTAATGTGTCCTCGACAGATAGAGGCGGCTGAACAGATTGAAGGACCGGACCGAAAAGTGGATCGGCGTATGCGCTCTTGACAGTCCATAAACAGTTGGCTGGAATGGTAAGAATCCTTTCGCCTTCCTTGAACGGCCGTTGGGCCTTGACACCCCGCCCTGTCTCTGTGAAGTCAGCGAGATCGAGGTCGCCCAAGCCTACGGCCCCCGATTTGTTGAGCCAGGCGTCCATGACTGAAGTGGTTGATACGAATGCAGAATAAATGTTGATGAATGAGATATCAAGAGGGTGAATGAGCTAGGACTCGGCCGCTCCAGAAGCGTTCGATGTTGTTTTTTCGACGTGGGGTCTGCTCAATATTGAAGCCTGTTCTGACCAACTCCGTAACAAGCCACCCCGCCACCAAGGAAATGCACAATTTTTCAGCGGGTCAGCAACCCCGCGTATAAAGTGAGGAAGGTTGTAGCGTTGACTGGAGGCCAGTCTTTGTTATATGCCTAGGTTTAGGTCACGGGCTAGTTAATTTCTTTAACCGGGAGTACGAGGCGGTACTACAGGCACATGAGCAGTAATATCCTCGCGCTAATCGCTTGCCAATAGACTCACGTAACAAAAGGACTCAGTGATCATAGATTCTCACTTTCATAACAATTCTGGTATAATTATGCGAAGATTGACTAGTGACCAGATAGAGTATAGTGGGCGGCACGGGAGCGTCCTTCCCCGCATCAACCTAGGCTCTATGAAGAATCCTTTTCACAGCCAGCCAGGGCAGACACGCTAGATACGTTGGGACTTTTACCTCTTGGATGCGCAATCAAAGCTAGAGCAAGCACCATCTGCAAGGAGTTCAGTATACTCAAAGAAGCCTTTATTACTTTATTTCAACTAGCGATAATGCTGATCGGGGACATTCAGTCCACCCTTCTGGTCCTCATCAAATTGGGCGTTGAGCTGAAGGCGCGGTTGGATGCACTCAATCAAGCCGCAGAAGACCTCCAACTTCTGACAACAAACTTGAAGCTTTTGCTAATCGTTTTTGAGAATCCTGCCAATGAGAGCATCCTGAAAGAACATGTCTCGGAATTTGTGGCCATCTTGGACATTCTACAAAGCATCGCCAAGTCATGCGCAAAAAGCGGCAAACTTCTGGATATGGACCCATCTGGGCAGGCAGCCGTCGATGGAAGCCGAGACGCGTTTGGCAGAAAATTGATACGTCGAATATGGATTGTAAAACGAATCCCGGGGCTTCTGGCAGAGATTCAGCACAAGGCGGAGCAGCTTCAGAAAATCTACAGCGCTGTGTCGGTTGTGATTTTACAGGACATCAGAGCGAATCAAGAGCGGCCTCCTAGAGGTACGGATAGCTCTGTAAACTCGACTCTTGTGGCGCAAGATTACAATCAAGTCAACGGCCTAGATTTCAGTACCAACTTCGCGAGCATTGACATCATTTTGGGTAACCTCATGAATGAGTGCAAAAGCCTTCGACAGCAGCTTGAGGACAATATTATCCATCCTGATACTTCGGCCATCGAGAATTATGAGGCTACAAATCCGGAGGGAATGGCGTTCTGGAAGAACAAGTTTCAGAAAGAGTTAAGTACCTCCAGCTTCCGTTATGAGGTAAGATTGAGATCATTGAAGACCAAAGGTGCATGAATGTTGATTCTATATTGTCAGATGTTGTATGTTTCATGGGCACGCTTCGTACGTGAAATAGAATCCTCTTTCATCTTGAACAATATCCCAACTGGGATTTGGGAAACACCAAGTATCGACATTGTTCGAGAACTTGGTCATCGTTATCACATAGACCAATGCGGTACGCGCCGCCTCTCTACAATCAGACCACTATGGCTCCCGGCGCTTCAGTCAATACTTGATCCTCTATATAAAGGCTATGTGAAGCCGCAAGACTACTTCAGCCTTCTCCAGAACTCGTCGTTGTCAGAGACGCTTAGAAAACTGGTCCTTGAGAACGCAGGACTTGGAGTGGTGGTCGAATGTGAAAGAGAATCGGGTGATATCGCTCTACCTGCATCTATTGAATCCTCCTTAGACCATGTAGGCTGGATATCTGCTCAAATTGTGGCGGTTCCAACGCCGACGGAGCTGGGAATCATGACCGAAGACGACGTTATTAAAGCAAGCAGTGCTAGTCTCATTTCTTGCTTCAATAACACGGCTCGCGATATCTACATTCACGTTCGCTACTTACAAACGGGTCAAGGAGAGCAGAAGAGTCTGCTGAAGAAGACACGGCCAGCGGGGGGCATTTGCATCGGCGCTCCAATTTCTATCCGATGCGAGCTAGAACCTGGAAAATATGGGTGGAGCTCAGATACTCACATTACAGAGTTCAAGGCTTGTTTTGGCGGCGGATATAATATCACGGCTGGAGCTGGATCCAACACATACGCATTTTCGACAACTCCGATTAAGGCATCATTCGATGGAATGCTACAGAGTGGCGTGCACTCCGATGCCCCAACACCGCAGCTGGAATTCATCTTGTTGGGACCGTCAAAGGCTTTCTATCAAGCTCCAAAGATTGGCGAGAAAATACAGGTATGAAAAGTCACAGTTGAATCTAGTGAGTGACTTTTAACACTGTGCGTTGCCCAGGTCGAATATGATGGTATTTGGCATGATTCGAGGGTTACGCTAGTGGTTGAAGATGAGATCGAGTTTGTCGACTGGGACGAGATCGCACCACAAGCCGAGCCTGACACTCCGATTGAAGACGGAAGCAGCGATAGCAGTGACGATTATGGCGGCTGCTTCTTCTTCTCGGAAGATGTGTTGGAAAACCTCGGAAAAGGCACTCGACGACTATGGAGACCATGGAAAAGAGACATTACCAAGTATGACGTTCGGCCGTTTCGCTGTTTACACATCGGGGACTCTATCGACGCACCCGTAATGTATCCCGACTTCCGATTCCACTACCATACGGCGGAAAACTCCCAGCTATATCTGCCGGCGCGTATTGTTGACGTGCAAGGCGATCAGTATGTGGTTGAATTCAGCCCAGCAGTATCCGCCTATGCGTGGTGGCCAGGGCGCTTGGAAAAGGGCACAGCAATAGAGTTGATACCGGGGTCAGGTGTATACGCGGACAATCCGTACGAAGTCAATCGTGCGACCTTGGCTATGAACCTAGTGCGCCCTTTGTCCACCGGTCCGCGGCCAGTTTTGGGTATGCAGTCTGGGAAGCCGCCTAGCTGGAGTTCGTTCCAAGGCGTGCAACTTGGGAACCTGGAGGAGCTGCTGGAAGAGAGTCTCTGGAATGATGGGGGCCGTTAAAGCCGTGCTACGTAGTAAAGTGCATGCATCACTGTGTAGAGACCAGCTGCATTTTCGAGAATTTCTGAAACGAGGAAAATAAGACAATGGTATCTCAGCATCTGATATAGAAACTGCTGCTCCGTGCAGCGACTCTTGGCAGCGTTGGACTGGCTGACATGGCGGTCGCTGTAGCAATGGGAAATATGGCAAGGCAGGTGCACATTTTAACACATCTAAAACACATTTTTAAGAAACTAAACACCAAGATATGTAGATTAGAACCTACATTCTGCTGTTTGCTGTCAATACTTGTCGAATTTCCATGTCACTCCTTCGCTGTTCCTGATACATTGCGTATTTTTGCTCTGCCTCAACTATATGACCAGTCTTTTTGTCAATAAACTTGAGATTCTACTCTTCGCATGCCCAGTAGTGCTCCTCCCAGGCTCCATACCAGCTTCTTACGCAATCAGCTACTACCACTTGTCAAAAAGTTGCAAACGGAGAGATGGAAGCGTTCGTCTTGGATGACACAACCGCTTTTGTTGCAGAGCGGGGTCGTGGAACGTCGTTTTAACGGCTACGCCCGGGAAATCTTAGCCCTACGCTTGGCCTGTTGGCGTCGAGTGTTAGCCTGCTGCAGGCGTGTCCAATAGCGTGGAGAGCCGGTAATAATAAGCACCATTACAGCGGATTTTAGTGTTCGTGATATACCTGGTAGTTTAGTAGTTAGCTTTATCCGATTAATTCCGTCCCAACTCCACAATCCACAATCGCATGGGCACTCGAACGTGTTGCTTGCATTGCTTTGCGTTGCATTGTATTGTATAATTGCTTGGCACCACGTGGTCAGAACAAATCGATGCCATTCTAACAACAGTGCCACGCTGATGCGACACAAGTATAGAGCAATAGGGTTTTCCTCCCCTAAAGACGCGCCACCCTTATTTTAATCACCTAGTTAATTACATTTGAACAAACTAGTCACTTGCTTCAGGGTCTAGCTGCCTATTCTCGGAATGTTGGGGTGCGCGGTCCGGATAGCCCGCACTATTCGCAGCCACTGGTGGTTGGTAAGGGCGCTGGACACAGAGTGCTGTCATAACCAACAAGTTGCCAAGATAAACTAAATCACATCCTCATTGAGCTTAGTCGCCGCATCTTCCTCTTCAATGTCCTTTTCGAGCTTCTTCGGGTCCTCAATTTCCTCATACGTCTCTGGCGATACCGCTTCTATCTGCTCTCGCACTTCGGCGCAATACTTATTCACACTTTCTTGGTGTTCTGCATCCTCGGAGGGGTCGGGCTTCTTCTCAGCCGGCTTCTGCTTCTTCTGCGGTTGCTTTCCACTGATATCTAGACGAAAATTGCCCAAGGCATAAGCCGCCCGACAATTGTTGCCGCAATAGCTGCCATATTTTGACAAGTTGTAGGCATCGCACTATGATTGCGGTTAGTGATAACTGGATTGTCTGTAGCCTGTATATGCCGCACGACACGACTTACTTTGCAACTCCCAAATTTTATTTTCGGGATCCCCTCCACCGGCTTTTTCGCGGCCTTCTCTACCTTTTTAATCTGTGCTTGCAGCGCGGCACAGCGCTCTTGGATCTGTTTTGAAGAGCCCTCATCCTTGACAGAGTCCGGATTCGTCTCAATATCGGAACAAACATCCATCAGCTCATTCAGCCCCCTCTTCCATTGGAAATCCCCGTATTGGTTGCTTTTAAAGAATGCTTCGCACATCCTATCCGACTCGGCGCTCGCGGCCGGAGATCCACCCCTCAATTGCGGATATGACCAACTCGCCTCGACAAACGCACATGTACAAACAAGCCTTTCAAGCGCTCCGTTTTCAGCTGCGTCCTCGAAATCCTTGTTGAATTCATCTGCTGTAGAGGTGCAAAAATGGCTCTTTCGTCCTTGGATAATCTCCGACTCTTTCCCTCCTTTGAACGCACAAATTATTGAGGCTTTCAGGTCATTTCCGTCGATATCATTCCTCAGGGGGCCTCCAATCGCTTCCTGGACGGAGGCCATCGCATCGTCAAACCAGCGCACAGGTGCTCCAATAGGGCTATCCTTGATCGCTTCGAGCAAGTCTCTTGCGTACGGTGCCAGCAGAGTGAAAGCAACTGCCGTGCCAGCCGCCTTTGTCAGCCGAATCTTGCTCGTCTTTTGGGCCGGGCGACCGATGTTGCCCATGCCGCTGCAACAGAGTTGCCTCTTCCTCTTGCATGGCCTGCAATTCTTCTTCGGCCCAAGAGGCGAACCCGGAATTCTCGACACTCCGGTTTTGCCAGGCGGATACTTGTGCGGCGGCTTAGGCGAGCCTAGGCCAAAGGGCATTTCTCGCAGAGGGGGCTTTGGGCTCGAAGGGGGCTTGAGGTTCGAGGCTGGCCCCCAGTTCTCGATGCCTTTTAGTATGAGATCCTTGATTTCTTTGGTCGGCGGACCCGGGGGCGTTCTGCCGACAATAGTTTGGTCTGCGTAGCTCAGCCCGAGAAGGGCAAACAAGGTGATTGAGATCTTCATGTTATTTGGGGTACTGAGAACGAAAGGCTTGTCTGGGATTGAAGGAAAGGAATGCAAGTCTTGTTGGAATTGGAATTATAGTAGAGCCACACGGCACACTTTTATATCCTCTCGCCGAGGCGCTTCCAACATCGGTAATAGTGTCTCCAAGATGGCACGCACTCGGCGTATGAACATTTTCGCATAAACATCCATCAATGCTTGCGGGCCCTTTTTTAATATAGACCAGGCGCGCATTGGTGTACTGGTGTGATGCGTAAGTATCGTACCCGTGTAGCATGATTAGCGTCGACATCTGTCGTGCCATGAGACGTATTGTTAACTGAGCTTGTCCTTTCATTAATTGTTCTTGTCATTATTCTTCCATCCTGTATCTAGGTTTATGCCATATAGATGATATAATTCAAGTGAATAAACAGTCATTAACACATACAACGTCAAACCTTACAATATTCAGCAATTACGCCGATTCTAATTGTTCAATTAATAACAGAGATGGCCTTATCCAACCACATCGGCGGAGTGCAACGTTAATAACCGCCTACAGTGGGTCCGGATAAATCCGAGTCTGGAGCTATTCATTTCTGTTACTAATATACCCCCCACGTAAGGCCTGGATTTGATATGTTGTCAATTACCTGCTATAATAGGAACTACACACGAGCGACAGGTAGAGCTAATTGCCGAATCTGAATGCGCTCATAAATTAGAATAAATCAAATCAAATACATGCGGCGCAGTTCAATTCTTCATGCTCCACCTTGTACTCTTCAAGAGCATCTGCCTCACATTACGCCATTTGCCTTGTCCCGACTCGACGACTCCACAAAACGCACGCCGCATGAAGAAAATCATAGCCGCCCGCGCACAACTGCTCGGCATAGCCGGCACGCATAACTATCTGTACCTTTGCATATCATCGTGTGTAAAGTTCAAACATATTTCAGGCCAGGCTAAGCTGAAATTTCATATGCCCTGTTGTCCACTGACTACGGTGTCATTCTGCTGGTATTACCATCGGTCAATCCCAATTTATTACAGGGGATAATTTTGGGGGTTTGCAATGCATTCCAGCTCAGACAGGTTCAGAGCGCATCCCGCTTAGTCGTTTATGTGGCTTATGTATTCAGGATCTCCGGTTCAAGATTAAGTCTAGGTGGCGGCTCTCGTCCTTGTCTTGGGCGCGTATAAGCGGGAATACTACAACATAAACAAGGCCCTATAATCTGCTGTTTGTTCCTTTGATTCAAAGAAGAAGAATTCGAGATAGATCTCATACTTTATCAGTTGCAAATAAAGACTAGAAGTCGTAACTAGAAGTAAACAGAATTCTATAGGGAAGGCTTTACTAGATCTCATATAGCAGGAGTAGCGCGGTTAAATATTCGAAACCCGTAGCTTGCTACATGATTCAAGTTTTCTCCAACTAACCTTTAATATACATTATTTATGCAGCAGAACCACGCGACATCATTCCCCCACATTATTCTCCGAGTCAGACCCCCAACACGAGCTTTACTTGCTCTATCAAGTTACCGCCGCACTCAACCTCGACCAGAGCCACCTTGCGAGGTCACAGGTGTGAACGCGAGTATATATAACGGATCTCTTGTTCCCAAGCCCAGCACAACCACGCCATATACAACACCATTCGCAGTCCTCAACCCTCAAGTCTTCTTTGTCAACACGTACGCCTTGCTACCGCACGCCTCACCTCAGAATCTTATATATTATCGGCTATCAATACAATTCTCCTCCGCCTCACAATGGTTCGCATTGCTGCTGTTGCTCTTCTGGCCTGTGAGTTATGACTATCTACATTTCATCCATCATATCTGATCACTAACATTTCAACAAGTCGCCGTTTCCGCTTTGGCTGCCCCTCAGGCACCTGAGGACGCCAATGAAACAATTCTCGACTTTGAGGGCAACCCGTTACCCGAGGCCAAGCAAAAGGAATTTCTTGAGCTAGATAAAGAGGGCCAAAAGAAGTTTGACGAACTTGTGGCCTCATACACCGAAAAACAGCAGGGCATAGACAAGGAGCTCAAAGTCATTAGTGCGAAGCAAGGCGATATACTAGGCATTCCAAAGTCGGGCGAGGAGGAAGCTACAGCGTAAATTTGACCGCCAGGGCGGCGTCGGACCTATGCGGTTAGAATAGGGCCAATAAATCTACTGTCACATCTCAAGCCTGCCCAGCAGCGGACTTGTCTCCAGGGGCGTGCTGCGGTATTTGCTGTGAAGGCAGCAGTCGCGGCGGGTGCAGCCGCGCCGCTTCGACTCGTTATACTGCTAACTTGGTTGTCTTCAGTGCACTCTCATCACGAGGACGAGAATTGCCTCTTCCTCTTTTAGAAAAAGTATCAAATATCGACATACTTTTAGATGATTCCCGTGCTATTTATAGATAGATTGGAACGCTAGTCCAAACTACACACTCACACTTTATGCTCTGTTGATGCTACATTAGTGGATAATAGTTAGTGGTTATTGCTGGAATGCGCGCCAAAATTATAGCGTAAGTACACGGTGTTTGTACTATTCTTGGGCCACGGCGAAGGCACTATAAAGACATCTTGGGCATTTCGTCCACCGCGGGTCTGATGCGATTCTTATTACTAACATAAAATGATATCATCCTCTTGCAATTCCCGCTTACTAGCCGAATCTTTACTCAACATGCCACCAAGCCTTACAAGCCCCTGAAATTTGCCTTGGATAATCCGGGGTGCTGCACCAGTTATGTGCGCTCCCCTGAGAAGCTAACGGGGGTGGGCCTGGAGCATGAGTCCCCCTTATTACTGCGGTTGCCGCTAACAACGGTAGCAGACCCCTCCAGGCCTTCGCGGGGTGAAGGACAGCACCTCGGTCACAGCCCCTAATGTAAGACAGCCTTACAAAGAGGACAGAGCCGAGTGAGGACATCCTCACTCGGAGGTTGGCCCTGCAAGCCGCCCTGCGATGGCCTTGGCAAGCAGGCAGTTATCAACGCTAGCACAATAGTCTTCGCAGCAGGAGGGCCCCCACGCAAAATAAAGCCATCGTCGCACCCCACTACAGCGATTCATTAATGGCACAGCCATTTGTTCTATTTATTACTCAACGGCGGCTGACGCAATGTACAGACAGCCTTAGTAAAGCCCCGCCATCCATGATGCACGTGACAGCAGCTGCCCCGCCGACTCTCCGAATACGGCGGCCGGAGCTGGAATTAGTCACCAAAAAAGTAGAAATATCTCAGCGTCGCATTTGCTTTCAACCCAATTCACTTGCTAGATTAAACAGAACAGATATAGGCGCCATGTCGAGCTTTGGCACTTACTTCCGCGTGACCACGTGAGTATTTTTCAACATATCTGCCCTCCGCGCAGCGCAACAGACATGCTGATCTCTTGTTCACAGCGCGGGCGAATCCCACGGTAAATGCGTCAGTTGCATTATTGAGAACTGCCCGCCAGGCCTTGCCCTCACGGAAGAGGACATCCAGCCGCAGCTCACACGTCGACGTCCGGGCCAGTCGGCCATTACCACCCCCCGCGACGAGAAGGACCGCGTGACGATAGGATCTGGAACCGAGTTTGGGCGAACGTGAGACCACCCCGCAGAATGTCCAACTATCACAATACTGACCTTCCATAAGTCTCGGAACGCCCCTCCTCCTGACTATACCCAATGAGGATCAACGCCCCCGCGACTACAAATTTCATGAAAATTCTTACCCCCGCCCCTCCCACGCCGACTGGACCTATCTCGAAAAGTACGGAATCAAAGCCTCCTCCGGGGGTGGCCGGAGCAGCGCCCGCGAGACTATTGCCCGCGTCGCCGCTGGCGCTGTCGCTGAGAAGTGGCTGTGTGAGGCTTATAGTATTGAGATTATCGCCTTTGTGTCCTCGGTCGGTAAGATTAAGCTATTCGACGATATGGACGCCCTTAGCAGTAATCCTAAGTTCCTTACGCTCGTTAATACCCTTACGCGTGATAAGGTTGACGAATTTCTACCGGTGCGGTGCCCTGACACTGAAATTGCGAAGCGTATGGAGGACCTAATTGCCGAGCTCCGCGACCAGCACGATTCTGTCGGCGGCACTGTCACCTGTATTATCCGCGGGTGCCCATCCGGCCTTGGTGAGCCTGCCTTTGATAAGCTTGAGGCTCTCCTCGCCCACGCTATGATGTCGATTCCTGCGACTAAGGGCTTTGAGATTGGCTCTGGCTTCCGTGGGTCTGAAATGCGCGGGTCAGAGCATAACGACCCCTTCGTGTCTAACCCCCCTGCCAGCGAGGCCACGACACCCGGTGCCGCTGTTGGCATCCCGCCCTCGCGCCTCGGCACCAAGACGAACCACTCGGGCGGTATCCAGGGCGGCATCTCCAACGGGGCCAGCATCTTTTTTAGGGTAGGATTTAAGCCTCCGGCAACTATCGCCCAGGACCAATTGACCTCGCGCTACGATGCATCCGGCGAGGGCGTCCTCGCCACCAGGGGCCGTCACGACCCTAATGTTGTCCCTCGCGCGGTACCTATCGTCGAGGCTATGGCTGCTCTGACAATTATGGACGCCCTCATGGCTCAGCATGCGAGACAGATGGGCATGAAGATTGCCGCAGCCGGAAAGTAGGTATTTCAGGATATAGATAATTAGCTGTATACGTTAAAGCAATCGTTTATAGCACACTAAAATAGAAATAAGAAAGAATGAGCTATATTAGGAGTGTAATATACTTCTGCGGTGGTTAAAGGCGTCATGTGTGCAATTAGGAGCAAATATCACTAGCATTTACCATTTAGTCTATCCCTCATTTTCCCAGCCTAGATAACGTACACTAATTTAGTAACCTGTCCCCTAATACATTCTGCGACAAAAGGAAAGCAGTATTTCTCTAGGCTCACTTTTGGTACTAGTATATTCTCGTAATATAGCGAAGAATGTTAATATAGCTTTGTAGTCTTATCCCTTGGCGCTCGCAATCGGCCTCTCAATTTGTCGACTGCTTGGCTTTTGCTGTAATTTCTCTGGCCTTTGTCCCCGTACTTCGCCAGGCGGCACGGTGCCCATCTCTTCGGGCAGCGAACTCTAATGCCAGGTCACAATGGCTTTCTGTAGTCGCGGCAGCCTGGCCCTACGCGGGCCGCCTACTCGGCCTCCCTCTTCCTTTTTTCGTACTGCTTCCTTCGGAGCCATCTTATCTTTAACTCGCAGGGCTCACACCTCTTATTGGGTCTACCTTGACGACCGATCGCGGCCCGTCCTCTGCAATCACAGCAGAGTGCCTCTGGTTTCTCTTTGGCTGCCTCAGCGGCCAGCTCAGCGACCCTGTTCCGCTTCCGGCTTTCCCGTATTTGAGTGTCGTGACGTGTCTTCGCACATGGCGCACATCGGATTGAGCGGGCTCTCCCTACTCCCCCGCAATCACTGCAAGGCGGCTTTGTTTTCTCTTTGGGCGGTTTAGCGGCCTTTCTTCTCTGGCGATATTTCTTCTGTTGGCACTTTCCATGTTTCCTCGTACATTCCGCACATCGTTTATGGCGGTCTTTTCTTGGGCCTCCGCAATCACCGCAGATTGGTTCTGTTTGAACGTCGGCGGCCCTCTTCTGTCTCTTGCGTTCTCTCGTATGGGAGTTATATATCGCCGCACATGGATCACACCTTTGTCTGGCACATTGTACTGGTACTTTGCAATCCCAACAGTAGCTCTGGGCAGCACGCTTTCCACGCTTTTCTGCCATTGCTCTTCGACCGGTGGCCTTCTTGAATTTTGTCTGGCAGGCGGAGCATCGTTTCCTGTTTTGGACTGGGACTGGCAGCTGTTCCCTACAATCAAGACATAAGGCGGGTTCCTTGGCGGGCAATCGTTTCAGTTTCCGTTTCCTGTCCCTCCAATCCTTAGTCCGTCGCTTCACGCAAAGGCTTTCGCAAGCCGCGCATCTCTTCCTGCCGACTCTTGCTTGCTGTCCACAGTCGGAACAAATTGCCTTCGCGGCTAGTTTTTCCTGGTGATGCTTTAGGCAACTGGCACATCTGATTGCTTCTCCGGGCAAAAGCTTGGTGCGACAGTCAACGCAACTTTTACCTTTAGCATCTCGCTTAGCCCTTTCCAATCGTAGTCTTTTCATAAATTGTTCATGGCAAAGTTGGCATCTCTGACGCCCAAGTGGTGCAGATTCCTTGCAATCGATACAACGTCTGTCTCCTAGCTGGTGCTCTGGACGGCGAGAAGGATGCGCAAGGTCCTCCTCCTCGGTGTTGGAGCTGCCTTTTTGTTCTATGCTGCGCTCCATCGATAGTACACAAGTTGGGCATCTGCTCCGTTTGTCATTCTGCACCAAGCCACAGGTAATACACCGATTTTGATCGATCCCATTGTTTGCCTTGCCCCCGAGCCGTTTGATTTCGTTGCTGCACCGTTTACACATTTTGCGCCACCGCGATGTGTTTCTGCCGCAAGACACACACTCGACGGGATTGCATTTATGGCAGTTCCCAGCCCCGTTGCGTGGGGTGCCGCATGTCTCGCAACGCTTCGAACAGGTAGCGAAATGTAAGCAAAGCAACGCCATGTCAATATCTTTTGCATCAACATCAAAGGCGCCAAATTTGGCAAGTTGGTATGCATAGCTTCGATAATGATACCAGTGATGTACTCCATTGGATGCTGCGTTGACCTCTTGGTAAGCCTGCAAAACCAGGCTCTCGGCTGCTGGAGTCACAACGGGTGGAAGAAAGGCTTGCCCCCGTCCTTTTGGAGATGCATCTAATGACTCCAATGTTGATGTTACTATGTCCCCTTGAGTGGTTTTGCGAGAAACGTATTTACGCTCCGATCCCAGCTGACCTGCTTTATACCGGAGATGTGTGTAGATGCTTCCGGGAATGCGAAACCATCCCTCAGTAAGTAAATAGACACTGACATCCCGCAACAGCTGTTGCCTCGTGTGATGTGGGTTTTTTTGCATCTGCGCCTGTAGGAAAGACCAGCATAGCGACTCCTCTCTTGCTGTCCATCTCACTTTCCAGCTAGATACAGCGTAGCTAGAAGGAGTGCTGTTGTGTTCTTTATCAAAAAGGCGTAGAATTGGAACGGCAGCTTTTGGAATTGTCACTTTGCCTTGATGGTACTTTTTTTGTCGAGTGGACATGATATCCATAAGCATATAGGAATCGATTAAGGCATCGTGCCATTGGAATACTAAACTGGACGGCGCGTATATAGCGGCAACATACGCAAGTTGATAACCGGGAAGACTTGGGGCAGAGGACTGTAGCCAATGCATCGGCAAAACCCAGTTGGCAGCCTCTGGTAGTACCTCATCAGGAACATATCCCGCCCTTGACAAATTTTTTTCGTATTGGATTCGATCATACGAAAACCCTGACCATTCTGCGATCAGTAGGTCGGCATGCTTCTCTTTAAGCAGCTTCCACTGCTCATTGAGCCAGGCCAGGCCCTGTCCCCGAGGAGCTCGTGTGGATGGAGAGCCAAATGATCTTCGGAGCGCTCTTGTTTCATAATTGGTGAGTTTTCCTCCGTTCAAGTCGGTCGCGAGCTGCCATATCTCCTCAACAGTTTCACAATCGTGATGGATGTAATCAGAGAACACCACGCAGCGTTTCGAGTCGACAACCGCTACTTGGACCAGAAGTTTTCCGACTGACTCCGTATCCGTTACGTAGAAATTGTTCGCGTCACGTATTCTGTCAAGGCATTTGATCTCATCGTCCGACAACGCCCCTAATGTCGTCAAAGGATCCTCAAACCACCGTTTGGCATCATCCGGCGTGAGCAAATCGCAGGTCCTGTTCCGATTTAAATTCTCCTTGACCACGGATCGTATGTGCGGGTAGGTAGCACTTGCTTCAACTTCCATAATCGCATGTTTTTGGCAGAACTGAGTGCCAATGGAAGATTGCTCCTCGCATCCGGGTCTCTCACAGTTCGTGACTTCGGCCGATCGTTTTCGCCATTTTCCCTGTGCGAACATGCTACCCATCAGCGCACTGATTCCCCTGCATGTCTCATAAACCATCGGTAGAAGCATTGTAAGCTGAGGTAGCCCATGGATGTTCCATCTCAAGGTGGTGCGCACGACGGTATTGCTGAGGGTGACGACGCGGCTTTTTGCACAACCAATTGCATTTGTGGGACCGATACATCGTATCTCTTCGCGGTAATATAGTTGGCCGTCGTGTCGCGAGGATTCTATTAGCATTTGGTCAGTTTATAATTGAGATTTAGACGCAATGAGACCTACTCATTCTGTAAAGGTTGAAGTTGTATATTTCGTCTTCACCTAGGAAGTCGGCGTGCTCACACAACTTGGCTCGTTATTATCCGTCACAACATATTGAATCCACTGGAGATTGACATACCTGTCCGTAAATGTCGTCGCCGTCTGTTTGGACATCCCGTTTAACACCGGCTGGTCGCGAGCTGTTGATAATGCCTGGAGGAGGGGATACTAGGGGCGCATCGACGGATATGTGTACGCAGACGTTGATGTATACGCACGTAGCATCATTCATTGCTTCCCTACTGTGTACTTCTCTTAAATTAAACATCCGTAGATTCTGCAGTTTTTTTATGCTAACTCCATGTCGGGGAACAAGGTGGCTGACGGTAGTTTTCACTCTGTTCTTCCGTATCCGACTCCGGCAAAAGTAACTGCATCGAGGATAAGGGCAGGAGAAGGCCGTATCATCATGTTGATCGATGAGGTGTAAATTGAGGAACCACTCAGTGTATAGTGTCGGATCCTGGTGACAATCCAGATGTGAACACGTGAACTTTGCCTCAGCATGGCGTGCTCTCATGTGCATCTCCAGGGAGGCTGCGAGCAGAAACTCGTCCGGACACTGACTGCATTGCTGTTCGCACGTTTTCGCTACCATTGGGTCGGATCTAACAGTTGCCACAATTTGTTTGGTTGCTGGACAAGACCTTGCATGCTTTCGGCACTCCAATCGACTGCTGGAGGACCGTTTGCACTCTTCGAGAGTACAGCCATCATTGACCACGCCTTGCGCACAGTCCAGTACATCGGATGAAGGGGCATCGTTGCTGAGGTGGTCAGGGCCCTCATCAGATTCATCTTCGGAGCCTTGTGTGACGCTGAGTGAGTCTTGGGGGATATCATCGTCGCTCTCGGGCTCATCCTCGATGTCGGAAGGAAAGAATTCGTCATCAGAAGCGTCATGCCCATATCCAGAAACGCTGTTATCGTTCTCTGAGTAAAGGGACTCGGTTTCGTAAAAGTCGGTTTCATCTTCAATGTCCTCGTCATCCTCAGAGGCGATAGCTTCATCGCCGGAAAAGTCTTGGTCTTTCTAAGAGCGAAGAATATTTTCCTCAGACGTGGCTCTCTCATTTTCAAACATGTCTAGCATATTGACGTCGTCGTAGTTTTCGAGTGTGTCCAACATGTCGAGATCGTTGTGCTCTCCGTAATCCTCATCGGCGGGTTTCTGTTTAGAGAATCAGGTTAGTCCAAGTCTCATCGAACAAGCGAACATATATGGGGTGGTTGTACTCACTTTGCGCTTTGGAGCCATTCTGCGAAGACCTTGGGGAGTTTTTCTTTGCAAGTTTGTTATTTGCTCTCTTTTTCAGCAATGGAGAGTTGCGAGCACTTGTGAGCTGAAATGCTGAGATGTAACGGAGCAACTGGGGGAAACGGGCCAGTAACTGACGGAGCCTCTCCGTTTGCTCCACGTGCTAAGCAGCTAGCCAGCAGATTCCTATTTAGGGTAGGGATAACTAGCGTCTTGGGTACTTGAAATGGAAAAAGAGAATTCAGGAAAAATAAGTTACATTAAAACAGAAAATACTTATGTGACAGGCGAGAGCGTCAAGTTAACAGCTCGGACGAAGCTTCCTCATCATTCGTCATCTAGTCTGTACCCGTCATTTTCTCAGTGTAGATAGCAGAGGCTAACTTGACACATTGGTCTACCACATCGTGCTGGACTTTTGCATTGCAACAGACGGATGGCAGCGGTCTTTGGTCGCCGGGTCTTCCGCTCTTCTTCTTCTGTTGACCTTGGTAAATTTTGACTGATATGCAGAGCACCGCTTCCTTCTGTTGACTAGGACGGCAGCTGTTCTCCACAATCAGGGCACAGGACGGGTTTGCGGATTCACCCCTACCGCGGTGCATTCATCGTCACAATAAATTGCCTCTGGGCCTGATAATTTCGGCCCCATCACTCTATCTGAAGTACATGGGAAATCGGCACAGTACAGGCATGTGCGCAGGTTAAGCTTCCTGCCCGCAGGGTATCCCTCGGTGAGGCCGTTCGGTTAGACTCATGCTCGGCCTCAATGGGCTGTTCCGCCCGGCCTCGCACCTCTCGGCTCTCGAGCTTCCGCTGCCGACCGAACCCCAGGCGAGGAATCTGAGCTTCGCGCTGATGCGCATCTGGGGCATCCGAAACGTCGCAGTCGGCACGTTGGTGGGACTCCTCTGGAAGAGCGGCGACGAGAAGCTTCTGGCCATGGGTCTGGGCGCCGGCATGACGCTGGCCATCACAGATCGGCGAGTTTCGAGTCTTCGTTTCGGCGGGCAAGGTGACGTACATTCTTCGAACCAGGTTTTAATAGGAAAAACCTAATAGACCAATGTTAGCGTGGAAAGCTCAGTTAGAAGATTTTAAGTACAAACTAACCTTTTGTGGGGTGCTGTAGTTTTCATCACAGGAGGCGGCATAAGCGAGGAAGCTCGCGGAGCTTAAGCACTTTATCTTAGACCTAGACAGACTTATCTAGTAGAAGAATAATAGGGGATTTAAGTCTATCTATATTAGAGGACACTATAACTATGGAATTATAGAAGAGAGCCCTAAAGGAGAGTTCTTTATAAATAAGCTAATACGTTTACTCTTAGCCGCTATATTCCCCTATACGTGTCCTTTTCTATATACTAATATTTTATAGTTATAGGCATAGGCTATAATATAAATTACCGCCTTACTAGTCCCTTCTAGTAATTAAGGCTTATATTAGCTCTTAAATAGATAGTTTTTTACTATATACTATTATACCTAGTTAAAATTTAGATAGTAGTCTACTTAATCTAGGAGAAGCTTTATATTCTTAAGGCTATCCCTTATAATTTAAGGATATTTAAACTTATAAGATAGCTACTAATACTATATAATATAGGCGTAACTATCTTTATATTCCCCCCACATTACTCTTAAGTTATACTCTTATATCTTATATTTTCTCTAGACTATTTTTAACCTTAATAGAACCTAGGAAACCTAGAAAGGTTAATATACTTAACCCTATAATAAACTCTCTACTAAAATCTTAATATAAATATATACTATAATAATTAGTTTTAGTCTATAATATATACCTTTAACTTTTTAAAGGGCTTATTTTATATTAGCCTTACTAGCTACTTCTTAGCTCTTACTACTTAAGGCATAGGTGCCTACCTATTAAGATTTATTCCTCCTAAGTTTAACTATAGTACTACACATGCCACGCACCTACCACATTCGCTATTAGGTGCTAGAGGGCCAGGTGGCCACCATAGCCCTATAGCCACTTTTTTACGCACATATTCTTAGATTATATATAATTAT
>JARJPP010000413.1:0-16554 GCA_030782485.1 Beauveria brongniartii
GAGGGTGTTTTTAGACATAGCTAAAATACACTATTAAATCTCTTCTATATTTTTGCCGTCTAGTGAGCATATTAACACCTTAGAGATATTTTTAATAGTAAAAAAAAACGTGTTAGAAGCTCTAACACGTCGACTAGATGGCAAAAACACATGTGTAAACTGACATGGTATTTTCGCCCTGTCCAAAAACACCCCCTCCCGCGTAGGTAGTGAAAGGGCTGGCGAGTGCACCTGTAAGGAGATTGCTGGCCCTGTTGCTGGCTGCTAGCCAGCTAGCTAGAATAATCTCCTAACTTGTTACCAGTTAGGTACAGATACCTAAATAGCTACAGTACGGATTAGTTATGTAGCTTAACCGCGGGGGCCATCATTTGTCCACTGCTCCCCAGAAATTATCAACCATGACTGTGGCTAGGGCTCAGATGCTGCGCTGGCCACCAAAGTTTGTATGGGAGCAGAAGCAACGCCATCAGCGACTGTGTAATGCACCACATTAGTGACCTTTCTGTCCCCTTTCAGCCGCCCTTTACACCCCCATTTTTTATATTAAAACCATCGTGATGGCTTTACGATTACAGGCACAGTCACAGATCCCAAATGTGGTGGAAGACACACGCGCGAACAGCTACCAGCCCACCCCACCAGCCTCGATATGATTGACAATTCCTGAGGAGCAGTGGACAAATAGCGGCTCCCACTGACAAGTAGTGTACCAGGTAGCTAGCTAGGCAGGCGTAGGCCACACCCTACAATAAGGCAGGTGTAGGCCTCACCCTACAAGTAGCAAGGTATGTAGGTACCCACCATGATACCTAGCCTTCTCGGTGGTCACTTTGTTGACAGCTGACAACGTGAATATACTCATAAAAAAAATACTTACATACCTAGGTTTGCTCCAACGATGTGCATCATATGGGCAAAACATGAGAAAAGATGTAATACATGCGACCTGCTTTCCAGGATGTGGCAACTGAATTGGGACCTAATGCAAAATTAACTGTTTCTAAACAACGGGAAAGCATGCGTATAGAATGGCACATCGCTTTGATACTGCACATTGCCGTTGCTTGACAGACAGCGCCGAAACTCCGATCCAAGATGCTCCGAAATAAACCTGCGTCAAAATAAAGTACCTATTAAGAGCTTGCCATGCCTGATCGAAAGATGGAAGACTTAAGGTCCAAGACGCTGTGTGCTACCAACCAATTCCGTGGCTGGACTTCCACCCATGCGATTAATAGAAGGCAAAACACCAAATCTACCATATGTCTTCTGGTCTACACTGACATAATGAGGCAATATCGCAAGGAGGTCGAGCTTCGACTCAAGCCATCGCAGCGCCCACTCAGGAGGCGCAATATACTTGACGTAGCCAAGGCCAGCTATACGTTGTGAGTTGAGATAATGCAGCTCGAGGGTAGATACTCACCGATATACCCCACAGCAAGACCACATAGATGCCCAAGCAGACTTGAATTTGGGACCAGCGCTGCTATCACAAAGGCCAAAAGTAGTGGAGTCGTCCAGGTCGGGATATGATGAGTGCCGATTACAAGGTGGGGATTGGATCGATAGGTTCGAATGGCCTCCATTCCGAGAAGTAGAAAGACCCATATGCTAAGTTTGTATTAGGCTGTGAAGAGATTCGAGTAACGTGTCGCTGTTCGGCCATACCTTGCGCCCATGATAGCGTTGTTTAGTCGCAAAATGCCTGACTCAATGACAAGATATAACACTGCCGGGACCGTTGTTAAAGCTGCCTCAGTCAGTACGATATCTGTCAATAAGGCACCCAGAGGTAACGATGTCTCACGCCCGAAGAAAAGTGCCAGCGATGTTAGGGTGCCGTATTCGTTTTCGAAGCGTTCCATCAATGGCGTCAACGCAACAATATTCAAGATCGCGTGCAAGATGTTGAGATGGATAAGCGGAAAGGTATTGATGCGATGAGCTATAAATGATCAGCGGCCGTTTAGGACTATCTTGCAACGAAAGTGCCTACCTGCGAAAAGAGATATTTCGCTAGGAATCAAAGACCCCCATGCCTGTACATCCCATATTCCAGGGAGGCTGAGAAGTGAGAAGACAAAAATTATCAGAACGATAGCTCTTGTAAACAGAGGGAGGCGATAGATGTACGATCGTGCTTTGACGGTGCTGAAGCCACGAACGGTCGGCATGGCTGATTGATGGCACTTTGCCAGATTGGATCCGACAGGATGAGCTAATAGACGGGCCAATGTCGCCGGCGCAATTGTCACAGCACACAAGACCCCCAGAATATCGAATATTTTCCACAGTCAGAGGGCTGGGTTCATCGTAAGTGTATTACTGTTGACAGAGTTGTTCCAGGGGCCGATGCTTATCCACGAGCCTATCGACACGTGACTTATGTAGCTTGGCCACACCAGGGCATCGCCCACAGGCAACTGGCCACATGTCCAAAGGTTGAAGTGAGCAATATTACATTTCTGGAACTCTGAACAATAGAGATCACGAAATTCGTGAGCTCGATCATGGAAGAAGATGGCCGCAGAACAATCTAGGGTGATTGTATGCTAAACAATGCTGGAACAACAGAGGACGTGCAAATTAGGTGGGTACCAAGGATCGTCACATGCCAATGACTGCGTACTACTGCTTATGAAAGTTTTATTTTTGGTACACATAGAATGACAGGTCCAGGTTCTCCCAGACAAGAAAAAGACAAAAAACAAAGCGGCGTGGCATTTCTCTGTAATTGCCACTCCGAGCCATATCAACTCCTTCTCTTTGTCCACACAACGTAAAACAATTCATGCAAATCAGAGCGCCGAGGTATAAGTCCCTTCAAGAAAGATTTCTGCTTTATTGGCGAGCGGCAGCGGCCATAGTGTTCAGAGCACTGCCATTCTTGAACCACTCGATCTGGGCCTCGTTGAAGGTATGCTGCAGGGTAATCTCGAAGGACTTGCCGTCCTTGGGATGGACCACCATGGTGATGGGCTTGCCGACAGCAAGCTGGGTAGCAAGGATATCGACCTGCATTACATGGTTAGCGAAGCTTCTAAAGCGGTGCGAGAATGAGCCTAACCTTGTCATCAGGCTTAATCTTGTCATAGTCAGCGGGGTCGGCGAAGGTGAGGGGAAGCATGCCCTGCTTCTTCAGGTTGGTCTCGTGGATACGGGCAAAGCTTCGAGTGACGATGGCCAGGCCACCGAGGTGACGGGGCTCAAGGGCAGCATGCTCACGCGAGCTACCCTCGCCATAGTTCCAATCACCAACAACTACCCACTTGATGCCCTTCTTTTTGTAATCACGGGCGACGGCGGGCACAGCATCCCAATCACCGGTAGTGAAGTTTTTGATCTTGTTGGCCTCACCGTTGGCCTCGTTGATGGCGCCAATCAACATGTTGTTGGAGATGTTGTCAAGATGGCCACGGTACTTCAGCCAGGGGCCAGCCATGGAGATGTGATCGGTAGTGGTCTTTCCCTGGGCCTTGATAAGAATGGGAATATCCTTGGCATCCTTGCCATCCCAAGGCTGGAAAGGCTCGAGAACTTGGAGACGATCCGAGGTAGGGGCGACCTGGACGTTGACAGTAGAGCGGTCCTTGGGGGGGGCCTGGTACGTGTTGTTGCCAGGGTCATAGCCATCAGTGGGAAGACCGTTGCCGGTAGGAGGTTTCAGCATGAATTCGTTGCCATCCTTATCTTTCAGCTTGTCGGTCAAAGGGTTGAAGTGGAGGGAGCCAGCAATAGTGAGAGCAACGACGAGGTCAGGAGATGTGACGAAAGAGTGAGTCGCGGGATTTCCATCATTTCTACCGGTAAAGTTACGGTTGTAAGAAGACAAGATGGAATTGGCTTCACCCTTCTTGACGTCGGTACGATCCCACTGACCAATGCAAGGACCGCAAGCGTTAGCAAGAACAATGCCACCGAACTCCTCAAATGTCTGAAGCTGACCGTCGCGGGCGATGGTGGCACGAATTTGTTCAGATCCAGGGGTGACGGTGAAAGCAGCCTTGGCCTTGATTCCGTGGTCAAGAGCATCACGAGCGATAGACGCAGCGCGGGACATGTCTTCGTAGGAAGAGTTGGTGCAAGAGCCAATCAGACCGACCCTGAGCTCCTCAGGCCAGCCATTCTCCTTGACAGCCTGGCTGAATTTCGAGATGGGAGTTCCGAGGTCGGGAGTGAATGGGCCGTTGATGTGAGGCTCGAGTTCAGAGAGATTGAGCTCAATGAGCTGATCGTACTCGGCGCCCTCGTCCTCGCGGAGCTCTTTCGCGTAGACGCGAGCGAAGTCGCCAATGTCCTTGCGCTTGGTGGCAACAAGATAGTCGTACATGCGATCGTTGAAGGGGAAAACAGAGGTAGTCGCACCGATTTCGGCACCCCTAAGCGACTGTTAGTCATCGGCTTGGCAGGTAAATAATATCGGCCAGGTAGTCGAGGTAAGAGCCAGAACATGAATCAGAAGAAGGGCAGAGGATACCAAGGGTGATGAGAGCCATAAAGATGGCGAGAACGATGAGGAAACGAAAGCCGAAAGCCAAAAGACGAGTGCGAAGAGAAAAGAGACTACATGGGGTAGCGGGAGAGTGGAAAGTGACAATGGAGTGTAGTAGAAATGACGGACTCGCAAAATGTTAAAGTGGTAAGGAGAAGGCAGACGAGGGTAGACAAAGAAACACGGAAAACTCTCACATATTACAAATAGTCGCCATGCCGGTGCACGAGATGTTGTCCACACCAGGGCCGTGGTACTCGACGATGGCACCGGTGCCGCCCTTCACAGTAAGAATGTCGGCGACCTTGAGAATGATATCCTTGGGCGATGTCCAGCCAGAGAGCTCGCCAGTTAGCTTAACACCAATAACATTCGGGGCTTTCAACTCCCAAGGTAGGTTGGCCATGACATCAACGGCGTCAGCACCACCAACACCGATAGCAGCCATACCAAGACCGCCGCCGTTGGGGGTGTGGGAGTCGGTGCCGATGAGAAGCCCGCCGGGGAAGGCATAATTCTCCAGAATAATCTGGTGGATGATACCGGAGCCGGGCTTCCAGAACCCAATGTTATACTTCGCACAGGCGCTCGATAGGAAGTCGTAAACCTCCTTGTTGATGCTGATCGCGCGAGCCAGATCCTTGCTGCCGCCTACTTGGGCCTCAATCAAGTGATCGCAGTGAACAGTGCTAGGGTTGGCAACAGCGTCCATTCCAGCGGACATGAACTGCAGAATGGCCATCTGCGCGGTGGCATCTTGACAAGCAACGCGATCGGGACGAAGTTTGAGATACGATTTGCCACGCTCAATTTCCTGGCCATGAGGGTCATCCAAATGAGAGTAGAGGATCTTCTCAGCGTAGTTCAGCGGTCGGTTAAGACGGCCACGAACTATAGCGAGGTTCTCGGACATTTTCTTGTAGTTGATGAAGTTGCTCTCTTCCCAATTATTCTGGCGAACCTATGTATTCAAGACCTCGTTAGTGCCATCCCAAGAATGGAGTACTGATGTACGATACTGCACCGCGCTGCATCATTGCGGGAGATTGTGCAGCATGTTCAATGTGCGCAACTTACCTTTCTGTCTAAGGGAGAGTCGGATACCGTGGCGAGGCGACGGATGCCGGCGGCGGTGCCAGCAAAGGCGCGGCTCCGGGCCACATTGCCCAGAACCTGTCTAGAGGCAAGCATGCTGGGCCAATTGAGAGAGAGGGGAGATTGTCTGGTACGTCACACGAGCGAGGCCTTTCACTCGAGGAGGATATCAATTTGGCAAGCTGGTGGGGGGGGGGGGGGAGGGCAGCTATAAGAGAGAGAGAGAGAGAGAGAGAAAGGCAACGGCGGAGAGGAGGTGTTTTCAGGCATTTTTGAGTGAACACCTCGATGCTACCGAATGGCTCCGGTGGATCCACTGACTGGTAGCTCCAGGCTCGTGTGTGGGGATCTTCTGCGGCTTTTGGTGAGTTCCAGCCAGTCACGGCACAGACGAAAATAATACTCACGTCGCTTTCGTCATGGCTATGTGGAACTGAGCCGGGGTCATGGCTTTCCACTGCGCCGAGTATACAGCCAAACTGGTGGGTGTTTAAAAACAGTATATGCTCAAATATCAGTACATTTCAGCTCTGAAATCATTTCTACGTCACGCAAGCCTCTGCAACAGGTGCAGTTTAGGAGTTATTCGCATTTTCAGTCATCTTGCTTCTGGTAGATAGGCACACAGGAAGGCTCCCAAGCAAGGCAGTTGTCATTGAGAGTCCGGGAACGCGCAGTCGGTAATCGACTTGCAGCACATGAAAACGGCCGCGCCAAATGGCTTGTTGCCCCAGTGTAATGAATGAGCAAACTAAGCCACATGCACGCTACGGTGTACTTCAAGCAAGAGCCTTGGGTCGGATTTCAGCATCCGCTGGGCTGATGGACCATTCAGCAGTGATCCAGCGCGTAAGCCCCTGCCAGCCCACCGTAAAATGAAAGAGACTGTACACCCTACAAAACTTTTTTGGGTCTGCAGACCAACCTTGACCTCGGTTGAACCGGGCTTGTGTCGGTCACCGTTAGTAAAGCCTTCGTTCCGTGACGTTGGTCGGAATTCCACTCTCGGTCCCCGACGCTTTTAAGGACTTATGATAGGAGATAAAGTGCACCAGCCCCATCTCAGGACAAATCAGATTCTACCCAAACAGGGCTAATAATATGCTGACATTCTTCGTAATAATAGACAGGCATTGTTGAGCCGCTTGATTAATACTTCGTAGGGGGGCACGATATTTTGAGTCAACCTGCTACTTGGCATTACGCTGAGCTGATGCGCTCCACAGCGAAGAGTATCGAACAGAGCAGGTAAACAAGGTTGAAATTGCGCCGCAGTTCATCGAGCATTTCCTTTCTGAGTATATAGTTACATGATGAAATATAACAGCATAGAGCTATGTAGGTCAGATGAGCCGCCAAGTCACTCACGATGTGACATCGTGAATGTAATGCTCGGAACATGACTGGCTGCGGAGTATTTCTTGGGAGGTACACTCGCAGATGGCCCTCGGCCAACAGCGACTTCAAGTAAATAAATAGCCTATTTGCCACATCCTTGTCTGCTTGGCTTTTAATCTCCACGTGACTTATGCTGCACAGATTGCGATAAGCAAGTATCCACCAAAGAATTTGGCTCGGGAGATTTCTGAAGATGCACTGGCGCGCCGTCGAATCAAGCATTCGGTGCGAAGGCGGCAAGTTATACCGTTTCGAGCTGTTTTCTTTCTACAAACAGAATGGGCGTTTCGAGTAAAAGAACTGTCACAAAGACGAGGAGAAAGACGCGGTAGGTGCAGGTTTTTCTTATCCCAACTTCACAAGTCTTAACAATTTTGCTAGGGATCTTGATCAAGTAAAAGCAGACTTGGCATCTGCAAAGCATCTCAGCCATTTCAAAGATACCAAGGCGAAGGAAGACCTGCCCGGTCTCGGTCGAAATTATTGTATACAATGTGCCAAGTGGTTTGATACGAATGCCGCACTGGTGGCCCATGCCCAGGGAAAACCTCATAAGCGACGGTTTGTTCTCAGTCATGTTCTGCACGGGAATGCTCGGTACTGACTAAATCGTGCCCTAGCCTGAAGCAATTACGCGAAGAGACCGAAACCGCGAGACTTCCAGGAGGCAGATTCATTCCTTCCCCTTGCAATGCGATAGAAGAACCGCTCACGGAGCCACAAACTGGCGAGGATTCAAACATGACAGCATGATTATGAGTGATGCAAATTTGTGGTCTCGTAGTTCTTGGTTCATCTCTGCGATTTGTCACCTTACACTTCGACCTCTCACTCGTGCAAACCCACTCGGTCGACCCTGGACGCGAGCCATCGCTCGCCCTCTAGCTGTGCTACCTCGTGCAGACGGCAAGCGCGACTGGCGATGTCCTTGCGGCACAGTTCGTGTCTTTGGCTTGCTTGATGCAGGGGGATTTTCAATGAAGGATACCTCGGTCGTCCTGCTTTTTAGTCAGCGCTGCAAGATCATCAAGTGTGTAGCATAACACGCAGACACAGCAGCGTTAACGAAGGAGGGTAAAGCTGACATGAAAGTGATTTCTGGTTCGAGTTCTGCCTTTTGTGTCTTAGACAGCTGATCTTCTTGAGATCGACTGGGTCGGAACGATTCAAGAATGGGTGCCTTTATACGAAATAGTTAGATATGCAGGTAATGTAGTGAAAATTGGCTTCAATAGCACGACAATACCTCTGGAAAATCCACACAGAAAGCGTTCATGTTGAGCCCGTATAAAAAACTCGCAAAACATTCGCTGAAGCGCGCCAAACTTTCATGCATGAGCTGAAAATGCATCATGTTTGCCTCCAGGTCCGCCATTGCATCAGAGAGTTCTGCAAACGCTGTCTCAAACATGTTGAGCGGAAACGGCGCATCGCAATCACCTGCGGTCCGCGCTGAATCACGAAATGAGGAGCGCGATGAGGGACGCAGCGGTGTGGTAGGCCGTGGCGTTCGTGAGCGTGAGCCAGAGCGCTTCGTGTTTGGGCCTGTTGCTTCGCACGCCATTTTGCCGAGCCGCGTGTTGTCTTATCGAGGAAGCTATCTAGATCTTGCAATATTGCTAGTCTCGTTCAGCTTTTTTGCGGCTTGATGTGGAATATTCCTCAACTAGTACTTTGACGCGAGGAAGCTGGGTTGCGGTTGGCAAAGTCATTACTTAATCCGAGCTATTTATCCATTTGACTGCCGTAATAAAGGAGCTCTGAGGTCACGAGATCCACACACATCACTACTAACCCTGGGTATAACGCGGTACTTCGTCAACAACACGCCTGCGTAGTTAAATTAATAATAGGCATTTCTATGTGTTTTTTTCTTCTGTACAAAAAAGCTATAGACTAACTTGATGATACGAAAGCGACACTAACTTGATGATAAGATAGCGACACTCTCTAGTGAAAATGACCTTTGTTTTGGGCTAGAAGAGGCTGGAGGGCGCCTGCTGTGGTATTTAGGTGGTCGCCTCCCTCACATCAGCTTCCCGCTAGACTTAACTGGCAGAAGCGCGATGTGTAAGTAGAAGTCGGCACTAATAAGTAGGGCTACCATTTACTAATTCATGATGGACTTCAATTTTATGTTCGTGCCATAGCAACCTGGCTGTGGGGCATAGTCCCTCCAGCGTGGAGCTCTCGGTTCAAGTCGAAAGACGAGGTGGCTAAATAACCAGTGGTAACCACCCGAGAGATCAGAGCTGAGTTTACCCCTGCTCGACATTTATCAGATCTCATCACTCTGCCGCCAGCTTATGTATTCTAAGCACCTTATTCCGCCCTTCAACGTTCATCCTAGCCAGCACATTTAGCAACCCTACTGCGCTGGCCCAACGTGACCGCGCACAACCGGCCAAACTAGCTTCGTGGAGTTTCGTACTCGCCCCGGTCGCCTATGAACAGGACTTTGATCGGAGTACTCAAAGTGGGAAGGCAAATTCCAGTTTTGAACACGCGACAATTTTTCACAGCGTCTCTCAGAAGTGGCGCATGCGCTCGCCAGAAAAACCTTATCGCTAAGCTTCTGTGCAAAATCGAGATCAAAGCAAGCGCCCCGAAGTACCCGAGCGAACACAAGCACACACGGCAATATACTTCGCGCGCTCTTCGAAGCAGCTTCACGCAGTCGCTCATTGTAACCGCCCTTGCTGCATCGATCGCGGCTGTATACTGGAGCCTCTGCTCGGACCGAGCTGAGACCGAACATTTACTTGACTACTCTTCGCTCTCCACCATGGCGACCACCCAGCCCGATGCCGGGCATTTCGGTAATCTCTCTGCTGAGCAAGAGAAACGCCTGCAGGAATTTTGGCGGGCTGTTGCTGACATATCTGGCTGGTCCGGAAGCGGTACGGCCGTTGCGCAGAATGCTGCGAAGAAAGCTGCCGCACCGGAACCACAGTCAGAACAGAGCAGTGGCGGATGGGGTTTCAGCATGTTCCGAAAGAACGATGGTGCCGATCCCGCCGGTAAATCTGCCGCCGAGGAAGATAAGTTTGGCCTCAATAAACAATACAGTGAGATCCTAGCCAAACAATCGGCTGAAAGCATCCGAGAGTCCATCTGGGAGATGACGAAGCACGATCACCCAGATGTGCTCGCGCTACGCTTTCTTCGCGCACGTAAATGGAACGTCCAGCAAGCCCTCGTCATGTTCATTACAGCTGTGGACTGGAGAAAGAATGAATTAAAGGTGGACAGTGAGATCATGAAGAGCGGTGAGGCCGGTGCTCTACACGACGAACAAAATGGCAGCGGCGGAACGAAACAGGTGGGGGCGGATTTCCTCGCGCAACTTCGCATGGGAAAGAGCTTCCTTCACGGTACGGATAAGGAGGGTCGGCCGATTTGTGTTGTTCGTGTTCGGCTGCACCATGGCGGGGAGCAAAACCCCGAGAGTATTGAAAAATACACGGTTCATGTTATCGAAACTGCGCGTTTTCTTCTTAGCCCACCGGTTGAGACAGCGGTAAGGGACTTCATCTGTTCTAGACCGCGGAAATATTGCTGAGCACTCATACAGACAATCATTTTCGACATGACAAGCTTCACTCTGTCTAACATGGACTATGCTCCTGTCAAGTTCATGATCAAGTGCTTCGAGGCCAACTATCCCGAATCCCTCGGCGCGGTGCTTATCCAGAATGCCCCCTGGCTATTTCAAGGTAAGGCGACTCCTGTGTCACCTTCTGGAACTATCTAATGCATGAAAAAAGGTATCTGGCGCGCTATCAAGCCTTGGTTAGACCCAGTTGTCGCAGCCAAAGTTCATTTCACCAATGGTAGAACTGGTTTAGAGGAGTTCATCGCGCCAAACCAGATCCCCAAAGAACTCGATGGCGACGAGGACTGGGAATATAAATACATTGAGCCCGTGGAAAGCGAGAATGTCGCAATGCAGGATGCTGCTACTAGAGACAAGATTCTCGAGGAAAGATCTGCGCTTGTGAGAGGTTTTGAAGACGCTACCAGGGCTTGGCTTCGTGAGAGTGACAGTGAGAACGGCAAGCAAGCTCGCGAAAGGCGTGATTCCATCGCAGCAAAATTGAGAGACAACTATTGGAAGCTGGATCCCTACATCCGCGCCAGATCACTCTACGACCGCCAGGGCGTCATTGGTGCTGGTGGCACTATCAACTTTTACCCAGCTGCAGTGGCGTCTCAGAAATAAAACCATCTTGATAAGAAGGGTTGCGCATGGTACCAAAGTTCTGCCACATCTCTCACAAGCATGAATTCTAGTTGTGAATCAAAAGCTCACGGTTAGCAGCATCTCTTGGTTGCGCTATGGATTAAAGAGCAGTCCTTTCATATAATCTCACTCTACTCCTTACGCTCCGTACTCCTCACCATGTCTGCGCTCTGATGCGCTCTGAAAACACCGGCCCATAAAACACAGCAGCTTGGCCTTATCACATCTTAGTCTTGATCTCCTCGCAGAGAGCTTTGAGCTTGTCCATATCACCGGCAGAAGTGGGCCAATTGATACCGAGGCCTTCTGTCTCACTCGGCTTTGGAATCTGGATCAAGTCAGCATGTGCCACAAAGATGAAAACGTCTATTATTGGTTCAATTTGAAATACCATGTGGAAATGAACCTGAAAATAGAGAAATCAGCAGTTGCATCAGGGTGACGATGAGGTACAAATGGGCGAACTTACATGATGAACTTGCTGGTGAGCAATGGTCCCATTGTTCTGCAAAATATTATAATCAGTAGCTTGCGTTGCAGACACCAGCTTCTTCAGAGTCGGCTACGACATATTTCGTTAGCAATTGAAAAGTTCGAAGTGGCTTGAATCGGAAGTTTGCTCACCAGAATTTCGGTTAACTGGTCGTCGGGAATGTCTGCCAGTTTGGCACCGTGAAACTTCGGAATGACAAGCTTCATTTTTTAATGTGAGCGAATTTTCAGGTTGTAAATAGCTGGAACTTACTGCGTGCCCTTTGCTCAGGGGGCCGATATCGAGGAATGCAAGTGTCTTCTCGCTCTCAAAGAGCTTCATGCAGGGAATTTCACCTGGCAAGCGCATCAGCAGCAGTCCTCAACGCTGCCGATGGGGAGAGGATTATATACCCTTAATGATACGGCAGAAAATGCAGGCCGCCATATTGTATGCCCCGATTGAGAAAGCTTTGTTGTTTGGCCTAGATGAGCGTGTTCGTTTGAAATAGGATGATGAGGAAGCTTGCGGAGGTGGCAATGGCTACCTGCCTTAGTAGCTAGCGGCCGGAAACTCGGAGAGCGACTGTGGGGTTCGTTCAGATGAGGTAAGTTGCTCGGCCATGGGGCATTCAAAACGCCAACGAGTCGCTGCGACTTGCTTTTCTATCGGAGCCACTTGCCGGCAGCAAAAAATTATGACGAACAGAAGATGGGCAGACTTGGATTCGGTCGCGAACCAGTTTGACGCTACTTGCTAATCCGACGCAGTAGTGAGAAAGTGATAAGAGCCTTGATGACCTGTAAAAAAGGCATATATAATGCAAAATAGTTGATAGTCCGAAATGGAGTGGGACCTTCCACCGAACTCACCTCTTGCCTTTTACCAGATGTGACCGTGGGATTGGCCCAGTAAACTCCACTCTCCCAATCTTTGGCAACATTCATCTGGAAGTTCCAGGTTCGAGTTTCTTTTTGTCTCTACCAAAACAGACGAACGTCGCTGCGATGCCCTGTTTATTATATGAATGACCTCGATGGTCCTTGCTCGGATTTTTAGCCACGATTTGGTCGAAATATAGATGAGAATACTCATTATTTTTTTTTGCGATACAGCTGCTGGGTGAGCCAATGACGTTTGCGATGTGACGTATTTTCAAATCCCCCACATCACCCCACTTCCCCCTAGGTAGGTAGGTACGATGATGGGTGGCTGTGCCTCTTTCACCCAACATCTCCAGCGCTCAGTGCTTTTTCTTAGGCGATTACCTGTCTACATAGGACGAAAGACTTGCTATCAAATTTCTTCGGTGTTGAGGGAAGCATCATATAGCCCGTACACGCTCCTTTTAGCCTTGCTGTCACTACGTCAAGCTGCCTCAGAGAGCAGCAGCAACGACTCAAGAGCAGAACCATGTCCAGCTTTCTCAGCACCCCGCTGTACGGTGGTGCTGTGGTTTGTGATATCCCAGAGAAGTTTGCCGACGTTAGGTAATGCTGCTACTCTCCGAAAATGGCTATGCAATTACTAAGTGCCCTTCGTTTAGCAAGCTACGACAGGTTCCAGACAATCAAGAAGTATGGATCGACGAGGACGGATTCACCAGTATCATTTTTGACGTGACCGAACGCGTGGGAGAGCCAGGTAGAGGCTCCGAAATTGATGGCCGTGCTATTACGACACATCTTCAGGAGCTGCTTGGGTCAGGCATCGACGGCGTCAAGATCTGGAATACAGCAGAGACTGAGTTCAGTCGTCTGGAGTAAGTGATGTGTTATGTTGCCATATGACACTCCCCCTTCCAAAACATTAACTGTTTAACATTTGGTATAGATCGAAATACCCAGCGTATACACTTATTGCGACGCAGACGCCGGAATCGAGCCAGTCTAGAGAGCGATCGTCCGCCCCCGACTTCACCGCCATCATTATGACCCTTCTGCGACTGGAGAAATACAAGACAGACATTCTCATCACGATTAATGTTCCTCATATCAAAGGCGAATACAACGAAGAAGACGTAGATCTGCAGCTAGGGAAGCAAGGCAAGCTCATTGGTGATGCTGTCGAGTACTCTGCGCGTATTTGGAAGTCATTCAAGATCAAGGACTGGGATCTCTTCGTCATCGATGAGTAATCTCGCCAATGGCTTGACAATCTAGCGAGGCTAGGTCTAAAAGATATGAGCATTCTCGCGTAGTCATATGCTTTGACTTCAAGTGACCATGATAGAAAGTCTGAAAGGTAATAGTCGTCGAAATCATACAGTCTGACTTGAACAATGGTGTTGATAGTCAACAGGTTCAATTATATCTGCAGGTAGTCATAATACAGTATATTTACAATAATAAAGCTGCGCATCCAACGTGCCCCAGGCATTCATTACTCTCCCAAGCCGAGACCATGTAGCTTGGCGGCAATATCACCAACGTCTTCTTGTGTGTGCTGTTGCCCTGTCGAATTCAATCTGTCGGCCCATTTTCCTGCTGCCATTTGCATGATGACTGTCTGAGGGCTTCCGGGGTTGTCTCGCTTCAGGGATTTCATTTCCTCTTTAATGAACAGTTGATACTCGCTAGGTTTTCCGCCAATTCTTGGGACAGGCTTGATTTGTATGAGATTGCCTTTGCACCCACTGCACCGATGTTTCTCTGGGTTGATGCTTTTTGAATGCCGTGTATAGGTGTATGAGCAACCTTCACACTGCCACACGTACTTGAAGTCGATCTCGTAATTGTGCTTCGTTGTGACTTTGATCCCCCGACTGGCAAACGTTCGCGAACACTTTGCTGCCCAGAGCTTGAAATCTTTACCATGCGGTTTGTTCGTCACGCTGCTGACCATGAAGTTGGCAAGGTGGCAGAATTCATGAGCCAGCACGTTCAAGAGCCTGCTTTCATCATCAATGACCTTCTCTGCAAGCTCGATAGATGCATGATGATTATAGGTGATAGTAGCGTCGGATCCGTCAGAAGGGATGGTACGAATAGTCTCTTTTCTCCAGTTTGCGCGCCCGGCCGTTGTGTTGAGGTTCTTTGACCATTCAATCTTGACTCCTCCTGTCGACTTGGATAGCTGGGCGATCTTGCCGTCCGTAATCTTGTTGTCCAGCTCGCTTAGGAACTCGACAGCCAGCTTAGCCCTTGCGGCTTCGAAAGAAGATTTGCTAGATTTTGTCGGGATAGACTGCTTGATTGGCGACCGCATCGCTACTTTGACAGCTTTACGGGGGCTATGTTCATCGTTCCAGCAATCGACCAGACTCTGCCTCCAGAATTCGTCTTTTGTAGGAGTATGTGGGCCTTGTGGGATACGAAATGTTTTCCGAGGAGATGCGAGGGGCTTCCAAGGAACCGTCACTCCAGCATCAGAAATCTCGCCGTCATGACCATGTCCATTGCCCCATAGCTGTTCATCAACCAGCTGCTCTGTCAATTCGAATTCATCAATAGTCGCTTTGTTTGTTACATCCAGGTGCTCTTTATCGATGGCCTGCGGGACGTGGGCTCGTGCGTGCATGAGTTGCCGATCAATCGTATCGTCGCTTTGCTGGCGGACGTTGACACTTCTGGGTGTAAGTGGCAAGAGTTCGCTCTGAATTACGACTGCTTCTCCGCCGGTACCACCTTCGACTTGTGTGATTTGTGCCTCGGTCTCGGGGCTGGCCGTGTCGGCGAAAATGCTGTCTTCTAATATCGTGATGCAAGTGTCTGGCCTCAAACGAGCTATACGGTGGGAGAACTCGGTGGGTTGGTTCGCAAGCTGGAGACTGGCGGGGAGTGTGACATCGCCGATGTCCACGTCGGAAACTGATGATGAGGACGAATCGATATCGGAAAATGCGGCACTAGGGAGCGTGGACTTCACGATTGTGGTGTTGGTGCCTTGTCGTGTATGTTTTCTATTGACTAGAAAAGCCTCTCCCGTTACTGATTCAGCTCTAGGTTTCATTCTCGAATCGGTCTTGCGAGGGGATATATTCTTAGAAAACTCCAGGACTTTCTTGGAGCTCTCGGCAGTCCATGGCTGAAACAGTGGGTTGGTAGCAGCGAGTCTCTCGCCATTCAATCGACGAACTCTGCGTGTGGACGGTTGTGCCGTAGACCGTGGCACGAGTTCTCTCCTGCGCATGGGAGTCGTGGGTGTTTCCGAACATGTCTTCAGGGACTCTTGCTCCAGCTCGGCGAGCTCGTTATGTTTATCATGTTGTGCGTAATGGTCTTTTAGTCTTGACATGCTGCTTGCTGTGGCTTGTAGATACTGCTGTGGGCTGTTCTGAGGTAGTAATATGAATAATATGGGCGTTATTGTCGACTGTTTGTTTGGGTTACTTGCACGCGAGAGGACGTCTATGTACTTGTGATGGCATGTTATTTGTGTACGTTGCCACGGCGACTACAACAAGGCCTTCTCATCACGTGATGTCGCTTGCAGTCCATCAGGGGCGGCCATCACGTGCTCTGTGCGTTGCATTGGAGGGGCTGGCGGCCTTCAGATGGGTTTTCTGAGGCTGGGGCTTTTCATGCTCAGCTCTGTCACTCGCGCTGTTGTCACATGCTTACATAACTAGGTACATAGTTAGTAAATAGCAGCGTGACTATCCGTACGTACTAGACAGGTACGCCATGCATATTACAGTATGCCACTACAGCCCGCCAACATAGGGAATATATACATATAGTAGGGAGATAAAAGTTTTACTTAGTAGCCTTTAATAAGTATAAATTTATAATTTTTACCCTTTTATATTTATTTTTACTTAACTAATATAATTTTATTAAAAATAATTTTAGATAATATATTAAATAAAGATTATATATAATTTTTTATATTTTTATAAATATTTTA
>JARJPP010000414.1:0-17495 GCA_030782485.1 Beauveria brongniartii
TATAAACTAGATATTATTATTAAAGAAGTATATAAATTATATCTTAATATTAATAAAGAAAAGGTAATACTAATACTATTATCTTTATAAGCTAGCTAGGTCCTTTTTTTACTATTTTAAATACTAATAAATTTATATTTAATTAATATTAATTTTTAGTATATTAAAGGTTTAACTAAGATAATTTAAGACTTAATTTTATAGACACCTAAGATAAGAGGGTTAATTAATAAACTTAAATACTAGGTATTATAGCTATAGTATAGTGTTAAGTGAATTATAATTAGGAATTAGTAACTTAATAACTACCTTATAACTATTAAATTAACTTAAAAAAAATCCTATAAGAGGCATAAAGTCTTAAATTATTATATAAAAATAGGTAACATAATAAAGGCGTTAAAAGGGTAAATAATAGTTAAAAAGTATAAGGATTATAATATTAAGAAGATATAATATAAGGTAGCCTATATTAACACTAAATAATAAAAAGAGGAAAAGAAGGTATAAAAAGAAGCTAAGAATAGGGAGAGGGAATTATAGTATAATAAGGCTATTTATAGATCTAATTAATTCTTAAATAACTATTTTATAAAATTAAATATATTATATTAAAGTTAAGGCGTTTACTAGAGGTGGCCACAGGGCTATAGTGGCTACGGGGCCCTCTAGCACCTAATAGCGAAGGCGGTAGGTACGTGGCACGTATATAAATCTATTATAGTTTTAATAGGGTTAGGGTTCATAGCTTTAGCTTAAAGTAGTATTATTTCAGTACTCCTATTTCAGTAAAGCTTTAGCTGCGATACCTAGAGGGGGGCTAATTAGTACTTATTACTACCCACTATAAAGCCTACCAGACTACCACCGCCATCGCCCCATTTTTTTACTTGACTCGTACGTGAAGCTACGCAGGAAAGTTGCCCACCTTTTCAAGGCCTCCCAAGACTGGACTGGCAAGCTGGTTCAGTCGATGCTGTACTGAGCGTTACTGCGCCGACTTCTCAGATCTCAGTAGCTGAACCTGCGAGCTTGCTGCTCATCTGCAGCCCAGCATTGCCTCGGCATTTCCTCTTTCTGCCACCTTCCCTGGAAACGTCTACATACGCGTCTTGCTGGCTCCGCTGGGTCTCGTCACTCCAACCTGTCGCTGGTCACTCAATATTCATTGTCATGAGGGAAAAGTACCTATGCCCTATCTGTCGGTCAGTAATATATGTCGAAGGCCACCGAGTACGCTTCCAGGGCATGGCGCAGCTGAGAGCATATTCTGTCAACAAGTAGCGAGGCAACCTCCAATCCAGGCCCACCCGCTAACTACAGCACAGACAAGTTTTGTCAGCAACTGTTACTACATAGGTAGTGATAAATTCTAGTTATCTTGAGGGATTTCTTTCTGTTTATTTCGCAAATAGCGGACGCAAATAGCGAACTAATAGTGCAACCTTCAGTGCACTGTCGCTCTCCGCTGTCTATGACAGACAAGGCACCTGTCTCCCAAATATCTGTGTGCGAGCCACATTTCACACCAAGACGGTTCGCTTTCTCGAGATCAGACGATAGGAACAATTTTTGACACCGAGCTCTTCTCATGAGATCCTAGTATGTCAGGAGGGTCTCGGGACCGACGATCATCGAACTTCTCCTCATAGCCAGTCTCTGCCTGTGTGGAGGGGCTGTGACCACGTCCCATTGAAGGTGCCACTGCTACAACGCGATCCTCTGGTACTTGATTTGGGCTCTGAGTTACCGATTGCGTCCCCTTTGTCGCTTTGTTACCCTTTCTGCCTTTTCGACTCTTTGCTTTAGCTTTTTCCAATAGACGTCGTCTATCTACCTCCTCTTGTCGAACTCGGCGGTCTTTCATCTCGTATTCTCGTATTAATGCCTTCGGAGGGCCCCCAAATATGCGTTCGTATTCGCAGAACTCGCAAATCCAGACATCTTCAAGCCTTGGTGGATTGTGATGGTAAGCATCCACAGCGGCTTGTCGGCGATTATGAGCGGCCAGCATGAGATCTTTTTCAAGCTGGCGGGGGTTATTGGTGATCTTTCGTCCTTCTCCAGTGGCTTTGTCGCTGAAAGCCACATCTGCTGGCCTATTTTTTTCTAGATCCAACTGCTTTGGCAGTGCACATTCTGCAGAGCCGCTCGTCGCCGGTGAGGTATCTAACGAAAGTAAGCATTGGAGCTACCAGTGTCGGTTACCGGAGAGGCATACCAGGCCACAACGCCTTGCCCATCACCTGTGATCCGCAGGTGAAGGTGAACTGCGAAGCCATTGGTATAGCTTTCCCTACATTGAAATGATGTTGTAATAAACTGCCCGTATTCTCCTGGCCGAAAGGGGCTATTCGCTTTGCATCCGCGATAGCGGTAGAAATAATGCCGCTTGTTCTATGACCTGCGCGAAGGATGTCAGCTCCTGGTCTTGGATTTATGGCTCCTAGATCACGATAGAGCTTCGATATCCATTCAGTTTTGCGTACCATTAACTGAATGGTGGAGCCCTGTCTTCAATGGTTTGCTCGGCCACGTATTATTCCCGTCAGAAAGAGTTCTTAAGGGACTTCTCGTATGTACGGTGCGGCCTAGTCTGCCGCGCCCGGGACCAGAGATCCCATCACTGTGCATGGGCAATGATCCAGACACGGCAAACGTAGGTGCAGTGGCCTGTTTGCCGTCATCTATTCTACCCCCTAGCCCCAATATCTCGACAGATCCGTTGCTGGTAAACAGAGATCCTCGCAGAAGGGAATCAGAAGCTGATGGAATCTTGCGTTTCTTCTTATTGTTCGTATTCTCGAGTAACTCGTAGCCATTTGTAGACGACACAGCGGGAATGGCTTGGCCCGAAAAGGCTCCATGACCGAGTATACCGTGGGATTTGGTGTCCCCTTGCGGAGATTGTTGCAGCTGGATTTCAGAAGTAGAACTGATAGCCAAGGGCTCACATCCGTTGGAACCCGACAATTTCAAAGTATCAGGTAATCCGCTTGAGGGCTTTCTTGGCTCCCCAAATGCTTTTAGAAAGTCGTGCGGCGGCCCTCTAGCGGCGATCGTCGGATAATGAAACAGAGGGATGCTGTGCACGGTTACAGAGGGGTATTCAATCGATTGGATAGCCTCGGGCGATAGCTTCTCCCGGAGCTTTCGCTTAGGAAGTGGTCGGATGGGCCTCTCCGGGAAGAGAGACAGAACTCTGTCTGGTGGCATGCTTCACAAGATTGCCTCTGCTACAGTTACATGCTAATTAGCCTCAGAAAGAGTTGCCAAAATGCGCAAGAATGAAAGAAGTGCTGACTTTCTTCGCTGAGATCCTACCTTTCAAACATTGTATGTATTCGACAGCAAGCCTGCCTGGTGCTTGGACGCAAGCGCCGCAGCAAAGCTGGGCGATTAGGCGTCGCACCCACTGAAGCTCTCTCGGTAGTTTCTTCGAGATACAATTTCGTCTGCGTCAAAGATTGCAGCTTTGATGATCGTGCAACAATAGTTCTCAATACGCTAGAGCTTGCACTGTAAATCATTAGATCTTGACTAGATGTATGGCCTGTTTTTCCGGCCCGGAAAGCGCCTTCTGCACGTTGTGCCTTGAAATTTGTCTGTGGACTATTGGGAGCCGGAGAATTTACCTATTTGAGGAACAAGAAAGGCGCCGAACTTCAATACTAGGTACGGTGTAGCGGCTGGTAGAGGCAATGGCGGTTGATCGTCAGCTGCAGATTTCGGAATATGCTGCTAGAACCAGTCCTAAAGCAGATATTGCTGGATTCTCGTCCTCGTCCTCGTCGCGGAATTCGTGCGAAAAGAAAATGACAGAACCTCGCAGCTTCTCCCAGCGGCGCTCTCTCGAATGTCGTAGTTAGGCACACATTGCCACAGCTTGTGGATAATAAGGACTAGGTAAGGAGGCGTACTGGCAGGGCAAACACTGGAAATTAGGTAAGCAGCCCATTGGCATCGAAAAGTGTTAATCGTCGTTTTCAATGGCCCCTACATAGCACATCTTAATGAAATTCTTCTTTGACTTGCCAATGTGAAACCTTTGGCTACCTCGTTAATTGTCCGAAGCTATATCGCGGTGCGAAGGGAATGATTCAGCAAACGAACTTCCTAGGCGTGAGTGCGTGCAAGTCGAGTTACACTAGTTAGCTCAACTTCAAGACCACGCAGTTGCATATGGAGGGAAACCAAATGTTAACTATGCAACTTTACCTCTATTAGGCCGCAATAACGACTTTGCCTTATTTCCTCATATCATAATTTCCATACAGGTACCGTACGGCCAGACGGCGTAAATGTAATAATCAGGTAGACAGGTATCTAAATGTACTGGCAACCCCGCAGTAAATAGTCGACAGAGCCCCTGGGTAAGACAAGCTAAATACCTAGGTAGGTAGGTAATACCAGTTACCTGCCTCCTGGGCGGCGCGCGATCTGGGCTCAGCCAATTTCATCCTCCACCACATTTTGATCCTACATACAACCTGTGAGCCATTCTGCCGCCACTGCGACGGTCGCAATGATTCATTGCTGTGTGGCAAGCTCATATCGAATTGAAAGCTTTCGCGGAGTTTTTTTTCCCTAACTTTCACAATAGTGTGGCCATCAACCTTAGCCGCCCCGCGCACGACTGGAACACACAGCGCAACCGCGAGTCGCACACAATAGCACCCTCTCAATCAACGCACCAAGAGCTCACAAGCGGACAGCTGTATTGATACCTCGCTCTACTCATACAACCACTGTTACAGCAGTCAGGATACTCGACCCACGTGCCAGCGCGCGCTATCGCTTTTTGCCTTCTCGATGGCACCTCCGTCCCCGAGACGTTCCTCTCGAGCTCGCGCTGCTCACCCCCAATCACAACAATCATCCGTATCCTCCGGCGTATCTGGCCGCTTTGAGAGGAATACGCGATCCCTTCATCGTCCTTCTTCTGACAAGTCTACTCCAAGCGCTTCCTTATCTTCTGAGCCACTGGAAGACTCCGATCAGGGTCTGATTCCTCGTCGTCGACGACGCGGACTCGACGGCGATCCAGAAAAGATGCTTCAGAGCGACATGATGGATGGAATGGTCAACGCAAGTGACGAGATGCAAGACGAAGAAGATGAGGCTGTTCGATGCATCTGCGGCTCGGAGGACTACCCGGGGCGCCCGCCCGTGGACGGCCCTGACGCAGAGTTATTCGCATCAGTAGACCTTACTGCAGAAGATGTTACAGGCTTTTTCGTTCAATGCGACGTTTGCAAAGTTTGGCAGCATGGCGCGTGCGTGGGAATATTCAGTGCAGAGAGTTCGCCTGATGAATACTTTTGCGAGCAATGCCGACAAGATCTTCATAAGATCGCTGTTGCGAATAACGGGTACGTTGTGATTCCATATATCAGCCAGTCACGGCACTGCGTCTCCTTCATACAGGCACTAGCCTCGTACTCTACCCTCGACCACAACTATCTGGGGAGCTAGGCGCGAGTGAGCCTCATGGCGAAAGGTTTGTGCTAATGTACGCTTCCATAGACAAAGATATTCGAAATACCTACCTTTGCATCGGCAATCACAACCAGCCTCTCGCGCAACTTCAGTGGTCAAAGATGGCGTGAAGTCCCCTAAGTCCTCTAGCAAAGCGTCACGCGCCGAACAAGCTCTTCAAGCCTCAAAAAGACGTTCTACGATGAATAGCCGCGACGCAGCATATGACGATGAACTACTTCTCCGCGCGATCGAGGCCAGCAGAGAGAATGTCCCACAAGATGTCGAACCAGGAAATCGGCGAGCGAAGCGTGGTCGGAGTGACAGCGAAGAGTGAGACGACCCTTGCACGCTTCTTTGGCATGTTGCTTACTGTGCTGGCAGGAACCAAGCAAGCGTTAAACGCCAGCGCACCGCATCCCGATCTGTATCTCCCGCGACGGAACCTGCGGCAGAGCACAGTCGGGACGAGTCTGACGATGATACAAGCACAAGGAATGGAGCGAAGAAGAATCGCTCGCACAGAGGTACTAAAGTCAAGTCAGAGAAAGACGATCGAGAACGTCAAAGGCAGGAAGCTGCGAACAAACGGAAAAGCCGCGCTGAGCGACGCCGTGCCGAAGGTAAGGCACTATTGTGCCGCCGACCGACATGTGAAATTGCTAACTCGCCATCAGATTCGGACATATCAGAAGAAACACCTTTGGCTACGGCTAAGCCGGTGGCACCCAAAGCTAGCGAAGCTTCATCAACCTCTGCACCTACCCCTACTGTTACCACCAATGCACCTGGAACACCGCCACCAACAAGTACCACGATCGGCAGTTCCCATAAGCGAACCGCAAAGAGCCACCAGAAACGAATCAGAGGCAAGAACCAGTATACCAAAGACCGCGATGAGGCCGAAGAATCGCCTGCTCGCTCGGTATCTCGAGATCTTCAAAGGACTGCAGAAGAGTCACATCCCAAGTCTCCTTCGAGCGACACGCGGCAGAGCTCCAAAGTTAAACCCAGCGCTGCAAGTAAAATCACAATGGTGGACATGAAAAGAAGGATTGCTGCGATTATGGAATTCATTTCTCGCACACAAGTTGATCTCGCGGCAGAAGCAGCTTGTCAACCAAATTCAAGTTCTGGGGAGGCTAGTCCTCAGAAAGTATCGATGGATGATGGAAATAATGCCAAGGGTTCTGGCGGTTTGGATCATACTGCCGAAGGCTCTATAACCGACAAGGAGTTTCGGACCTTGCCGTGCGTGGAAATGATGGATGTTTTGACAAGGGACATGGTCAAATGGCAAAATCACTATACGTAGTTCGCCGTTCATGGCTGGCATTTATTCCCTGCTTGATCTTTTCGATCTGATCTGCGATGGCGTCTATCTAGATGTCTGGAGTGCTTGAGTTGGCTTGCAGCGATACGTTATGGCGAGAGGCTGCTCGGACATGTCTCTTTGAGTCTCGGTCATGCCAGGTGCCCTATTGTTAAAAGCGGCAGCCTACACCTTGCCCTCCTTCCCATTTCCTCTGCCATCTGACGATCATGCATGGAACGACTGAAATAAAGACATGTATATTTTACATATTATAAAGATTGAGTTTGAAATCTCGGGTATCGTGTCATCAAAAGGCGTCTGGGTTTCAAAGAACTAGTTCGTCTCTCGTGTCTGCCTTCTTTCCAGTTTTTGCTGCTTCTTCGCCTGGCTTATGCTTTGGGGCGGCTGTTCAATGTTGGCTTGGTGGGTTAAAATGCTACGTCCAGAGAGATCATCCAGGACATAGCGCCCCAGCTTTCCTTGACGCCACTGTGAAAGCACTCTCGCGGCTGCTTCAGTCATATTCGCAGTACCTCCCGGTCTTAATTTCCCGTCCTTCTTTGCGACAGCGGCGAGGAACTCGTGAACATCGTTTGTTGGCTCACAATACCGTTGGTATAGTTTGGGGTCCCATCTGTTCATGCAATACAGAAGATAGTCTGCTAAAATTTCATCATGTATGAGTCCTTTTTTAATGCCGTGAGCCAGTGCAACTTTGATCATAGTTTCCCCGTCCTCGACATAGGGCTGGAAGATTCCGGGAGAGTCCAGTAAGAAGACACCGCCGCCGACACCGCCTCTGTCTTCCGACTGGACAACACGAACTGCGGTCCCAATCTTGCGTGTCACACCAGCCTGATCGCCAGTCTTCGCGGCTTTTGCCACCTTGCCTGATAATCCAGCATTGCGTAGGGAGTTAAGTAGTGTGCTCTTGCCCACGTTCGGCATCCCAACAACCAGGGCTCGTAGGCCAACCAAAGAGTCAACGACGCGTGCTGAGTCTTTCAGTCTCTTCAATAACGCCGTAGTATCGGCCGGCTTCTGCTTGTCCCAGAAGACCGCACTGTCTCCGTACATCTCCTTCAGTGTATGCCGCGCAGTAGTACTGTCGGTACCCAGATCGGATTTTGTGTAAACTACGATGCGTTGCCGTCCTGCAATTGCCCTCTCGAGACTCGGATTCTGGGTAGATAGTGGCAGTCTGAAGTCTCGGCACTCCAGTATGATTGAAATATTTGGGAGAATTGTCTTGATTTTGAAGGCACCAGCCTGGTGGTGACCCAAGAAGTATGTTTTTGGTATGGTTTCAGGAATTTGGAATATAGTTCTTGGTACGAATTGTGCCATTGTGGCTAATGTGGCGAAAATGTGGGAGTATTTGGCAGTATCAATCCCAAGTCGGTGTCGGGTTTGATCACTCTAAAGAAGGTCGTGGTGCAAGCTTCTACTGCCAGGTTCTGCGCTTGGGTCATTAGCTGGGATTCGGGAGACTACGGCACCAACGTGAACGCCACGTGCTGATAAGATTGGTGCCCACTCATCGTGAGAAACAGTCATCACGTCACTATATATCTTGGCATAGGACTACTTTCAGCTCGAAGAAAATCGCTGGCCGCAGAAATATTGCAGCGCTAGTAAAATTTAGTCGTTTTGTGTCTTTTAACTACTCCAAAGACAAGCACTAAAGCTGCTTGTTGCTGCGGCTGGGTACATGCGTCAACTTTCCTGGCCGCAGCCCGCCTACGTCGAAGCCTTGGTTTGCAATGTGCCGTGCCGTTTCTAGTTCCTAATAGCTAGTTAGTAGCTAGAGACACTGAATGCTTGGCGAGCAGCTGCCGCACTTCGCATCCGTACATAACTTCGCTACGTAAGCTCCTTCTCGCTCCCTCTTTGCGCTCTCGCGAGGACTTGCATTCGTCCCAAGAATGGCACGACCAGGCGACTATACCAGCTCTAAACCCCCAGTCACAGCACAGGCCAGCGGTGGCGAATATGAGTCTGGTCACGGTGGTGTTTTTGAACACGAGGGACCTGGGCAAGGACAAGCGGCTCGAGTCGAATCGTGGACACGGCACTTTGCTAAGGGCGGTCGTCTACGTCCATTTCGCCTCCTCAAGGTCGATTTTCGGAACTTAAGGGGTAGATACGTGTCGGACTGGGCAATATTTAACCAGCAGGTTCTCGCCAGTGCCGTCTATGTTTTCTTCACCAACCTTCTACCTGGCATCACATTTGCTAGTGACCTGTACGTCCTCACTGGCAAGTCCTGGGGAACCATAGAGGTGGTCTTCAGCACTGGCTTGTGTGGCTTGGCTTTTGCATTGTAAGTTTGATCGACTCTACCGTCATCCACTGCATTCTCACGACTGTTCAAACAGACTCAGTGCGCAACCACTATGTATACTAGGCGTAACTGGACCCTTTTCTGTTCTCGCAGAGAATATCTACAAACTATGCAATGAGCACTTCCACGTAAGTCACATCGCCGAGGACTGTTCCTGTAGCCATATTCTAATACCCGAGACAGGTTGATTTTCTGTCGGTCATGGCTTGGTCACTCATCCATGCCGGCTGGATGCACTTCCTCTTAGCCTTATTTAATGCTCACGATTGGACCATGCAATATGTCACACATTTCACTGCCGACATATTCTCACTGCTGAACAGTGTCATCTATTTCCACAAAGCAGCTCTCGAGCTGAAACGCACGCATTCGCATGTGTCTATAGCAGCCTTTCTCTATGCAGTGATCGGCGCGTTCGGAACATGCATTCTAGCCATCCTCTTCTCGACGGCGAACTCGTGGCAACCGCTATTTCATCGCTACGTTCGACTAGGGCTATCCGAATATGCGGCAGCAATATCGATTATTCTCTGGATAGGCATTCCACGCATTGGGGAGCTTGCCTCTCTGGATCACGAACGTCTGGAAATCCAGACAAGCTTCCGCCCAACCGATCCAAATCGCGATACGTTCTTCGTCGAATTCTGGAAACTACCTGTAGAGTGGATTTTTCTTTCTATCATACCAGGGGCCATCATAACAATATTGTTTTATTTTGATCACGAGATCAGCAGCATTATTTGTACTGTTCACCGGTACGGCATCCGCAAGCCTGGTGGCTTTGCCTGGGACATTGTTCTCCTGGGTATCACAACAATGCTCTGTGGAATTCTCGGTATCCCACCTGCCAACGGCCTTCTTCCACAGGCACCACTGCATTCGGAATCATTGATGCACTACGTGGAAGCCGACGCTGCTGACATGGAGCTACGAGGAGACAATACGCCACCTCACGTTGCCAGAACATACGAACAGCGTTTCTCTCCGTTCTTACAGGCAGCTTTCATTCTGATTTTTATTTCTCCACCGTTCCAGAAAGTTCTCGGTTTAACACCGACATCTGTCCTGGCTGGTCTCTTCATGTTCATGGGCTATCAAAGCCTCACCGTCAACCCAATTCTTCCAAGAGTCGCCAAGCTCTTGACACCGTCGAGTGAATTGCCACCTCTGGCGTTCAACGTAACTTGGCTGGGAATGCATACATTTACTGTCACACAAATCATCTTAACTGGTATTGTCTTCGGTGTTACGTTAACAGTGGCAGCTCCGGCTTTTCCGTTGATTATTATCGCACTGGTCCCATTGCGACTTGCACTCATGAACAAGGTATGGTCCCAAGAAACTCTACGCGCCGTTGACGGATGGGCTTGCCGCCCTGGCAAGCCAGAGGACTTAAGTGAAAGGCAACCGGTGCCAATCCATGAGAAATAGGGACCCCAGAACGTGCCATACCCTTGTTCATGACTATGATACACTGTATGAGACACGTGGGCACTGAGCGAGCAGGAGCGGCAGTGCACCAGCACTTACTCGCTCGTTCACATTTGTATTTATATAGATGCAAGTTGATCGCATCTTGCTATGAGTATTTGCTGCTAGCGAGGTCATGCAATCAAACCCTATCCTTCGCAATCAATCGGCATCTATTACCATGCATACCGTATAGAAACTGCTCAACCAGATATTATACTATTGGACTGTAATATCGATCAAGTTGCATTAGTATAAAAATGAATGCTAGATAAGGAGAGAATATACTTGGTGTGACAAGGGCTGGTATTTTGCCCTAAGTCGAAAAGGCAAAACAGAATAAGAGCAAAGATTGACAAATAGAGTATATGATTTAGATGTCGAAGAAACAGACCTCGAACGAGTGGGGTATCGTAATCGGACGCTGCGGCAATGACACTTGAAGCAAAGCTGAATATATCCAAGAAGATTCGCTGCGAAACCGCTTCTCTGCAACGGCATTATATTTGCGCTGCATCATACAGGTATGTTGGATGCCCGCATGAATGTTCATACCGCGACGCTGACTTATTTTATGTTTTGGAAAATGTCAGAGCCAAGACTTCCGTCGTCCTTTTCCAGCTCTCGTAGCTCGGGGATCATTGGTGCTGGAGGCTCGGAATGCTTCGTCGCGGGCAAATTGTTTGAGCTGGCACCGAAGAGAAAGCTTGAGCGTCTCGACGATGGCGGTTGGTCACTGTTTCGAAACATCTTAAACCAGCCGCTGTTGCGCTTCGATTTTCGGTCGGCCAGCAAACTAAATCCACCACGGCTCAGCGGCCGGTCGAGACCGCCCAGCACTGGCGCGCTTTGGCTGTCCGGCAGCTGGCTTTCTGCAGCTGCGTTATTCAAGGTGCGTTTGCTTAATATACGCCGGAGCGCGCCCTGTCGGACAGAAAGGTTTGGGCTCAGCGGACCAGGCTCTTCAGGATCGCAGGTGCTAGATTGAATACCATTGGCTTTGTTGACACCGGCTGTGCCATGGACATGAGCGGCTTTGGCATCGAGCGCGGGGGGGGTTCGCGGCGGCGTTGGCGACTTTGGCGACGGCAGCGGTGGTGGTATGTTGGTACCGTCTGTGATATTGCCAAAATTGAGATCAAGTGCGGGCAGTTCAAAGCGTGGCTTTTCCACAGTATTCTTTGAACGAGGTGGCATTGTCAGAGTGGACATCTTTAGACAACTAGAGGAGGCAGAGAAATGCAGCGAAAAGAGGCTTGACCGACCACCATGGCCTTGGAAAGCAGACAGAGAGTCAGCAGCCTAACAGCTCAGTGTCCTAGCTTCTTTGGAGATAGTATTTCGCAATCAAGGGAAAGAAACGGTGGAAGTGATGGATTGTCAGAATTACCAGTCCCACGGCAAGGAATCAGGTTGTTAGGTATTAATGTGCGGAAAGGAGGTAGGTCGCGTCGTTACAAGGCCCAGGGTCAAGCAAAATTGGAGCTCCCAGGTGGCTGGCCGTGTGCAAGGATGAGGAACTAGGTGGCGCTGGTGCCTCCAAACTACCTACCTACCTAGGTAGGGGACCTCAACGAGGCTGTCACGCTGTCAACCAACCCCGACGGGCAACTTGACTTGAATAACGAATGAGGCACGAGCGGGAGGGCCTGCAGGTCAACAATGAGGCAAGCGAGGTATTCCCAGGCTGGCATGGGTTGCTGGAGAATAGACACGAGGAACCAGTGTGGCAGTGTCGGGTTCAAAATTTGGATCAGACAATCTGTCTATCCATGAGCTTGGACCGACATCCGGAAGCTGACTGTCAGATGTCACCACCTTATCAGGCACCAATACAGTCTCCGAACACCTCATCTATTATCCACCCGTCTGCATTGACACAGCAGATTCCAAGCCTTCCCCACGGCAGGCAGACAAGCAGGCAGTCAACTCTTTTTTCGAACTCCACCTTTTCGAGCATGGCAATTATGGTGCATGGGAGCCCGGGTCTGCCAGCACAGACTAGCCATTCCCCAGAATCATGGCAACTGAGGGCTGTTGTCCTGGGCCATTTGCAGACGGAAAAGTATTTCCTATGCGCTGCCGACTGCCTCTTGCAACGTGGTCACCTGGCACCGAAATGGAGTTCGTCGTCGGCGCGGAAGCATTAAGCAGCCTGCTCCAGAGGTCAGTAATAACAGGGGACTTGATCTACGCAGCGTTGTGGTCCTCCTCAAGCAAGCCCACTCTTCCTCAACCAATATTGCCCCGCAACGTCATTGACTTAAAAACTTGTTAATCTCCATATTATTAATAGTGAGACTGAGGCGGCGCTCCTCCGCGCCATGCTACGAGGTAAACAAGAACAAGCCAATCACCTTATTACAGCTAGCTATGGTATGCGCAAGCACTCGACCGCTCGCAGCTGGACTCCTGTCACGGATACTGCGGCTATCAGCGACTGTCAATGCATCTCGACTTCCCGTCATTGCCAGACGATGCAAATCCGGTCCTTACGGCTACACGCAAGCCAAAGCGCTCGTCTTCACTAAATATGGCGAGCCGTCTGACGTTCTCAAGTGACCATTGCCCGCATATAGCCCTCTGTAGCTTCTAGCTAACTGATTACTCTCGGCAGACTTCACACTCACTCAATATCCCCTTCAATCCCGCAATCTTCTGTCCTTGTCCGTTCCCTCGCCGCGCCGATCAATCCAGCCGACATAAATACTATACAAGGCACATACGGCTCAAAACCCGCATTCACTTCGCTAATTGGTACTGCCGAGCCATCAGTCACGCCAGGAAATGAAGGAGTCTTCGAAGTCGTGTCCGTTGGCGGTGCTTTCAGTGAGCTTCGAAAGGGTGATTGGGTCATTCCGGCCGTCTCGCAGCTAGGAACGTGGCGAACACATGCTGTGTTTGACTCAAAACAGCTTCTCAAGGTCGACAGGGAATGCTTGACACCGATCCAGGTCGCAACTGTCAGCGTCAATCCGTGCTCTGCTTACAAAATGCTTCGCTGCTATGGACCCAGTGCCGGGCTTAAGTCTGGACTGGGAATGAAACCTCTTGATGTGGGCAGTGGGCAATGGTTCATCCAGAATGGTGCTAATTCTGGTGTCGGGAGGGCTGCAATACAATTTGGCAAACTTTGGGGCCTGAGAAGCATCAACGTCGTCCGCGACCGAGACTCCTCCGAGGCGACTGAGTCTCTCAAGCACGATCTTCATGCATTGGGGGCTGATGTCGTTGTCACCGAATCTCAATTTTTATCACGCGAATGGAAAGATCAGCTTGCGGACATTACGCGGAACGGCCGCGACAGCATCGGGCTTGCTCTCAACTGTGTTGGAGGCAAGTCGGCCACGACTCTTGCGAGGGCTTTGGGTAATGGCGGTACTTTGGTCTCATATGGAGGCATGTCTAGGCAGCCTATTGCTCTTCCCGTTGGACTCTTGATCTTCAAAGACATTCGTTTTGTCGGATTCTGGCTTTCCACTTGGAATGAGCGTGATGCGCTGGGTAAGAAGCACATGGTTGATGATATCCTTGACATGATGCGCCAAGATAAATTTTCCGATGTTCCCATCGAAGAGATCCCATGGAACTGGGACACTGAGGAGAAGCAGCTTCAAGACGCTGTGCAGTCCGGACTTGCTGGGTTCAGAGCTGGGAAAGGTGTCTTTTTATTTGGCGAGACATGAACACACGTCTGTCAAATGTGTGTATTAAATTCTAGTAGCAGCTCAACTTCTCAATGCCTGAGCCCACTCGTGCAGCTTGTCGATGACTACAGGAGCGTAAGATGCCAACGCATCATCAATGACCCTACCAAGAGACACCATTGCTTCCTCCTCGTTCAGCTCTAGATGAAAGCGTTCCCGGACTTTTATCACGGCCTTGTCCGGCTCAAGTCTAATATCAGGGATGTTGGCATCTATCATCAGACTAAACAGGTTTAGGATCAAGTTGGAGGATTTCCTCAGGGCAGCATAGGCCAAGAAGCAGTACTGCCGAAATTGTTTATAGTACTCCGATTGCACTCCGCCCATGCAGTCGACCATCTCCTTCGACAACTTCATCAGAGGTGCGAAAGGCTTAGGATCGCGGCCGAGGATGTACCCGAAATCCGCATGGAAAAAGTGGCCATCAGGTGCCAAAAGCAAATTGTCCAAATGACGGTCACCTACTCCGAGGATATACGTGATGACACAGTATCCAGCGCAAGAACGGATATAGGTGTCAAGTGCCTCTTGTCGAACTCCCAGAGGCTGCATGTTGTCTGGATTATGATATCTCAAGTACGCCAGAGCTGGGTTGTTCTTGTACTTGCCAACAATGCTAGATAAGCTCTGCGATTGTACGAACTGTGACGCTCCCGCAGCCGTACTTGTGGCTAGGATCTTGTATGGAAGAAGTTTCAAGTCCAAATTCTCTTTTTGAAGAAGCTGGTCCATTAGTGTAATAATTTGTATCACAAGCTGATCTTGACGAAGGTCATCTCCAACCTTGAAGATTATTGGATAACTTTCACCATCAATAGTTTTGAAACTGCACTTGATGGGGCTTAGTGACGACTTGAAGACCGTGACTTGATCAGGTAGAATGCCAGTTATCTTGATTGAAGGGTCCAAAGGTAATGGCAGCGGGGGATCGATGACGATGAGCTCGTTGCTCGGGTCCGCGAAAAGGGTTTTCACCTTGTCAGCTCTCTTAGACATGGATTCACCAGATTTTCTCACGTCGATAGCGATTTTCGACAACACAGAAACGAGCTCCGCTTGTCGTAGTAGTGTCTTTCTCTCGTCGTCACCATTTGGCTGCTTAGTCAGACTTCTCATGAAGTCATATGCAACTTTGCCGTAGATGTCGCGGCTGTGCGTTCCTTGCTCTGGGCTGTTATCATCGCATTCTACCATAAGGTACCAGTAGAAGTAGTTGCCAAGAAGAAAGTTTGAGGCCGCTCGTTGTATCAAGAAACGAGCTAATGATGAATCTTCGAGCGCACCCTCTAAAGACTCTGTAGAGATATGTTCATACTTCAATGCTTGCACAAGTTGCAGCAAATATAACAGCAGCTCATGATCGTCAGCCTTACGCAAACGGTCCACAGCATATGAACGCACGCCGGGGTTGCTGAATGATGACCCAAGCAACTCAAGAGCATCATCAACATCAATCTCGGTCCACCTTCCAAGGACCTGGATAGCTTGCTTTGATTCACTTTGATCACTCCAATTGACAGACTTGGCAAATTTGGTAAGAGCTCTCTTGTCCCTGGTGAGATGATATCTGAATTTCCAGACAAGATCCATCTCTTCTGGAGACAGTGTGTGGGTTGGTGAATAGTTCATGATGGTGTTCAGCTCATCGCGGACTTTTGCGTTCGGCTTCAGATCCTTGTCCAATATACCATGACGATGAGAGCTTCTGAATAGTCGTCTGTGCTTCGTTTCTGCAGGATTGTCTCTCTGGCCGACTTCTGGATCATATACCTTCGCTATTCTTGCACCTATTGCGGACAGACTGTCATCAACAGCATTGATTCCCGGTCCAAATTGGACCTCGGGAGCTTGTTGCCGATGTTGTCCGGGCTGATGAAAGTGCAGAGTTGCCAGGGCAGATATCGGCAGAACATGATACTCATGGTCGCCAAATACGACTGGAAAATCAAATCTCGGGAGCTCCACATTGAGAATGAACGCTGGCGGGCTCGAGTATTCGATTGTTTGATCTGCTAAGTCGTCTGCGGATTCACTCTTGAGGCTGACAAGTCGTCGCCGCCGCTGCAGCATCTTCAAAGATGATTCCGCTGCTTTGAGACCACGGTTTTCAAAGTCTCGAAACACCAATTGGTCGAGCCAGTCGATTTTGGGAATATCTCCCATCTCATGCTTCTTAAAAAGACTCTCCATTCGCTTCAATTCTTCTGCATCGCGAGCAGCCTGGATGCCAACTTCTCCAGTCAGCGCCTTTTTCCTGGATGTAAGAATAGCTGGTGTTTCCATTCTCGCGGTTCCATCTGCCATCTTATGCCTATGTACAAGGCATTTTTGGCGTCCTTTCCTGGTTTGGTTTTCAGCATCGAACATAGGCAGTGTCGTTCCACCAAAGGGAATAGCATGCCCTTGCGAATCTTTTCCACCGTTGGGAGAGAGATCCCATATAGTGAAGGCGATGCATGAATCCGATGGGAGCGATCTATAAGATATGGGTAGCTGCAGCCATTCATTCCAGCTACATGAGGATCAGTATACTTGAATAGAGCGCGAGGGTCGAGTGCCATACCGTCGCTCCGCGCGGAAAGGCTTGTATGCTGTTTGCACGGGAACTGTGAGAGCCTTGGAACCGGCCCAAACTTGAGATGTGACAAATAGATCTGAATAGACGCTTTACCATGTTAGTTGCATGGAGCGCAGACCACACGCGGGAAAGCACGTACCTCATATTTGATCCAACATGGCGCAGATCAGAGCGGCTTAGCAAGGTAGAATGCTTCAACAATGCCCCTTCTCCTTCCAAGTTCATACTGCAAGATGTTAGCCTCGCGTTTCTCCAACGCTGCGGCATCGTCGAACTTGCATTCGGATGCTGACGGGGTGACCAACGTCATTCGAACCAGCGAATGAGAACGGTTCCATCTTCCCATACTCTGCCATTTTCATTGGATGTATGGCCACATGTTAAGAAGATATACGCCGGTGAATGTATGTGCCAGAGAAGAGACTACAGAGATGTCGATAGTGTTTGCTGTCACAATGAACATCTCCTCCGGAGTCTGGAAGGGCAGGGGAATATAGCGGGGTGGGTAAATAACTAGGTAGAGGTAGGTACGTGGGTACCTTAACGTCGGCCACCCACTTCTCGGCACCACCCACTTCTCGGCAGGGCACCTAAATCACAACC